>VKOC01014803.1:0-60343 GCA_009364415.1 Spea multiplicata
TAGATTTTCCAGACTTTCCCAGCACCATAGAGCATACTATTAGGTGTACAATTTTGTATAATTGTTATGCCTATGGTTTAACGGGTTTGGGGTTGTGAACGGGGGCAGGAGGATTATACTGACTAGATGTTATGCTAGGGCAATGGGAAGTAAGGTTTTTTTAAGAATTTTTTTATTATCTTTTTTTATTTTTTTTAAAAAATGTATTTTAATTTATTTACATTTTTTTGTATTTTTTATATATTTTTTTGCACAGTAATGGTTAGAAGTCCTCCTAGGGACCTCCTGAACATCCCCGTGATGTCACAATGACATCACAGCTCACATTATAATTTTTTTAGTATTATTTATATTATTTTAATGATTTATTTAATATTATTTTAAATGACTAACCGTTTTTTTCCCCCCAGCTTTTCTGTTACAGATCGGGAGGGGGAGTGAGAGAGATGGTTTCTCACTCCCCTCCCCGCGATCCCCCTGCACCGATCACACTGTGATCTCTATGCAGGTCCTCACAGACCTGCATAGAGATCTCAGCGTCTCTGTGCCTCATCGGAGGGCAGGATATCTCCACAGGAGATATCCTGTCGTCCTCCGATGACCTTCCGGGTTACGTCAGCAGTGACGCAACCCGGGAAGGGAATGCCCGATCGTGCGTTTGCAACTGCGCGATCGGGCACTTTCAAATGTAACAGTTTACCGGCTTTCATGCCGGAAGCTGTTACAGGAGATTGGGCAGCAGAAAGCCGGCGATCCCTGACGCTGCACGAAGGGCTGGATGTACCGGGACGTCCATAGGGGCTTCTTAGTGGGTGTTTTTTGGACGTCCCGGTATGTCTATAGGGGATTGAAGGGGTTAAAGTGCAAACTTGAGTTGCTTCTGAATTGAGAAAAAGTCTCTTTTTCAATTAGGCTATTTTAAGTAGGAGTTAAAAAGAAACAGGAGTTCCAGTGGAGGAAAAAGCTTTATTTGGTTGCATTTAATTACTCAGTCATCTGTTTTAGGTGCTTTATTTTTGGTGTGTTTTTTTCTTCTGTGTGCTGCAGCTCAGTTAATTGACGGTAGTGGTTACCTAGTTTCACCTGTGTGGGTTTATCTATATAAAGCCCCAACTAAGTCACATAGCTTGCTCACTTGAGTTGCTTCTACATAAAGATCTTTTGAAATAGGCTATTTTAAGTAGTAGTTGAAAAGAGAAAAAGGTGTTACACAAGGTACTGTAATTATACTGTTATATATTTATAGGACTGTTTTTTTGTTGAACTATAGTTCTTTACTTTTTGAAGGGTGTTCTTGTTTAACTATTATTTTGTAGATTTCTCATTTATTTTTTTTCTTATACTTGATTGTGAGTATGGTTATGGGAGTTAGCAAGATTGATGATCTGACTCAATGCGCATCTTACCTCATGTATGCATGCCTGGATGAATCCGTCCAGGGTCCATACCTCTGTGGCAGGTGTTGCTTCTCTGGAAGCTCATATTAGAGATCTGGAGAAGCAAATTGCAACTTTGAGAGAGATAGACAACCTTGAAAGGAGTCTGCTGCTCACCGAGCAGAGTGTAATGGGGGCAGGTAGTGAAGAGGGAGGAGATAAGTCAGCTGGGGAACAGGCATGTAGTTGGGTAACAGTTGGGTTTACCTAGTCCTGACCTTGTGCAGCCTAACAGATTTGCCTGCTTGAGTGAAGATGTTGAGAGCATCAGCTCAGGAGTAGCTGTACTGGAGGAAGCTGTTCCTTCTTACAGCCGAGGGAACAGTCCCTCTACGATGAGTGGGGTTGAGAGTGTAAGAAAGGCTAGACAGGTTGTGGTGGTAGGGGGCTCTATTATTAAGAGCGTAGATAGGTTAATCTGCCGCTCTGATAGGCTCAACCGGACAGTTTGCTGTCTCCTGGGTGCTCGGGTCCGGCATGTTGCTGACAGAGTGGATGGATTATTGGGAGGGGCTAGAGAAGACCCAGCTGTCATGGTCTATATTGGTACCAATGACAAAGTCAGTGGAAAATGGAAGGTCCTAATTTCAGGGAATTAGGAGATAAACTGAAGAAAAAGACTTCCAAGGTAGTATTTTCAGAAATATTACCTGTGCCACTCACAACACTAGAACAGCAGCGGGAGATCAGGGAGGTAAATGAGTGGGTAAAGTCATGGTGTAGGAAGGAGGGTTTGGCTTTCTAGAGCACTGGGCTGATTTTGCGCTTGGGTACAATCTTTATAGCGGTGATGGTTTGCACCTAAACGGAAGAGGATCTGCTGTGCTAGGGGAGAGGATGGCTAGAAGGTGGGGAGGGGATTTTAAACTAGCGGTAGGGGGGGAGGGACACAAATATACATAATGTAGATAGCGCAGAAAGGAGATAAGCTTTAGATCAGAACAAGGGGGCGGAGATGGAGGGAGGGGCAATACAAATTCTCATAAAATTCAAGAGACTCATTATAATATTAAATCTATGACTATTAATGCAAGGAGCCAAAATTACAAAACGGGGGAACTAGAGCATACACTAAGCAATATGACAGACATTAACGGAAACATGGTGGGATGAGACCCATGACTGGGCAGTTATGACACATTATTTATGAAGGATAGAAAAACAGGAAAGGTGGTGGGGCATGTTTGTTGGTCAACAATGAGTCAAATATTAACCCCTTCAGGACTGGCATTGGCAAACTGCGTCTTCCCTTGAAGACCGCAGTTTTTAAAAAAATATTTAAATTCCGTGCTCGTGATTCGCTGCAAAGCGATCACGTGCACGGAATTGAGGGGGAGTGGCTGCTACGGATCGCTGGGGACACCCAGCGGTCAGTAGCAGCCGCCCCTCGCGATCCCAGCGTTCATAGCGACGCTGGATTGTGCAGTCTTGCAGTCCAATATATTTGCATACACAGCCTGATCTATTGTGCATCAGCAGGGAGACTTCCGTGATAATCCGAAACAATAGTACATCCTGCCTCATTAAGCGATGATCTTTTGGGACTTATTAAATTCTGTGTCATTTTAATAGTTAACAAGGAAGCTAGGTGCACATGACTTACTTCAGAGATAACTCTGCATAAATAGGAGCAAAGGACTGACATTCTGACGACCAGTTGGCAAAGAACTCTATGATCCACGAGACACGTCCATCAGACTCCATCTCCTCCTACAGAGCATGCAAAACGTAAAAGGTATTAAACGTTACAAACACCAAAGTAACTTCTCAAAAGAGTAAGAATTCTGGAGTATTTAGTGTCATTACCTCTATGGTTTTGTCGTTGAAATACTTAATATGTTCAGGCCCCATATACAGAGGAGGCTTACACGTCATGAGGAAGACTAAAGAGGAGGGGAAAGAAAAAGAAACACATAAAAAGGTTAAAACACATAATTTGTACGCCTCTTTTTTTTTTGCGTTACTTTGTTTAAATTAATAATGTCTTTGGGTCTCACAGTACAGGGTACTTTTGGAAGATGCTAGGTTACATCAAAGGGTGCATATATTCCCAGTCTGATACAAAACACTCCCCCCCAAGGTCTCCTGTTTGGGTGTAAACAGCTATATCTCCGAACATATCGTGTATCTGTAACATACACACGCTTCGGAACGCTCCGATTTTGACCCGGAGCGTCCAGGTGCAGCCCTGCTTCTCCATGCAATTGGTGTTTGGACACAAATTAACCCCTTCATGCCCACGGGGTCTTCCTACCCTAAACAAGAAGTTGAGCTTTTTGCAATTTTTACTATAGGTTTGTATCAGCAGGATTCCCCTTTTCCATGGTTGGTAAACCTATGCATGTTATACATGTTTTTTCAGGTAATTAATGACCTTCCTTTGAAGCTACAGAAATACTGTATACAAAAAAAAATGATGAGAAGGGTCTTGTAGCCCAGGTGTGTGATCAGTCAGCAGGGGGTAGGGTGATCAAAATTTCCAACAGGCTCTAGATAGACACTCCGGGGACTCAACTTCACTCCACTCCACTCCACTCCTGAGTATCAACCAAATTAACATCCACCAGAAGGGCGAGGACAGGCATTCAAATGGAGAAGGATGCTGGCTCCTGATGACATGGAAGAGCCCAGATTGGTTTCAGACAGCCTAATCCCCTGCGCAGCGAAAGGTCTCCATGCCATAAAGGACTGTGCACAAAGGGTCATTTTGAACCTTTTTCTGTTGGGTGCAATAGTACAGGGGTGTCCAACCTGCGGCCCTCCAGCTCCAGCCCCTTAGCTGAAAGAGCATTATGGGAGATGTAGTCCTGCAGCAACTGGAGGGCCACAGGTCGGACACCCCTGTGATAGTACATTCATAGTTCATAGTGGGGCTAGCCTTACGCGTTCTAGAAACCACCCCCAACAAGATGGAAAGCACCAGGTAAGCCTCCCCTGCACGTGAAGCACAGACCTCCGAGGTCCCTCAGACATATGTCTTTTTCTATGTTGGCCGAGTCCGGAATACATTTTGTCTCGTAACGTAATACGGCTATGCCAGTCTTCTTTATCTCACCTAAGCAGAGAGTCACGTACAGCAGTCCCATGCGCAGGTCCAGGCGGAAGAATAGGATAGCGTTGGCTACTTTACTGAACATGAAGATATTTCCGAGGTGTTGTTCAATTGTGACTAAAAAAGAGGATTTGGGATCGGTGTGAAATAAAGACATTAACACAAAAATGCAATATTCTTTTTTTTTCTTTCTTTCTTTATTACTAAGCTGTTCAATATGCACAGCAAGTCTGCAGGTAAGGACAAGGTTAAACCGATACGACGCCAATGATACTCACTGCTGCGTCTATTTTTCATCATGACGATTGCACTGAGGAACATGAGGATCTCAACCTCCCTCTGAAATGCAGATTTAGATAAAATGTTATTAAAGCGGATGACGTCATAACTAAAATATCAAAAATGTGTCTGCTCTCTAAAGCAAAATCGCATACGCACCCAATCAAAGTCACAAGGGTTTCCATCTTCTCGTTGGGTCGGGAGGTGTTCGCACACAGGGGGTACCTTCCTGATCAGAAGAAAGGAGACGGATAGCAGCGCAGAGAGGAGATAATACGGCTGAGAAATCCAACGCCATAGTCCCGGAGCCGAGTACAAGAGCGCAAGAATGGGGGTAAGCACCGCCATGATCCAAGGTGAGCCGGCAAACCCACTTAACCTCTGGGTCTACCCAACCATATTCTGCACAAACAGGCTAACCAATCAAAGCTAACGACAGAGGTATGTGTGCGCCTGCAAGAGAGCACAGCCAATCAGAAGACTCGACAGTGAAAACAAACAAATAGAGTTCTAAACTACATACAAAACTGTGTCTTCGCTACGTAAGTGGATTTTCTTTTGACGAGATCGACGATTAGGCTTATCTGTATAAGCATTTTGTGCAACTAAAATAGAGACTCTTTAAAAATACGTCACGTAGCAGTTTTGTCTCTAGCATTTGGAGCTCTGTAGAGCTTGATAACGACAAAGTGTTGGTAAGCAGGCTGCGGACGCGTGATGGGGAGCATCGACTACGAGCTCTAGTTGTCTGGCTACCGTCTATGTTTTTGAGGATTCCTTTGATGTACCCGCTCATCGCTGTAAGATGATGGAGGGGTTTTCAGCATTATTTGCGCCTTCGGAGCCGCCGCCGATTTCCAGTGGACCCGGGGCGCCAGCAGGGGTACAGGCAGGCGGAGGAGGGTTTGGGTCGAGTAAGCCCCAGGTGACGGGGAACTCAAACTCCTCAGTCGCTGGACCCCCGCTCCCTCCCCCTCCGCCGCTATCTGTGAGCTCCACCGGAGAAGAAGCAACTAGGAGATCTCCGTCTGGGCCCTTTTACCTTCTTCGGGAACTGCCAGGTGAGATGACTGGAGCTGCACCGGGTCACAGTCATGTCTGGGGACTCTCAGAGTTGTTGCCCCAATCTCAAGATGAAGGGGGTAGCTTCTTGGGGTCACAGAGTCCGGAGCTGACGCCTTCCTGTTCTACAACAGTGTGATCATAGCTAGGACTCCCATTGGTGCTTTTACAACCAATATGTTATGTGGCTATTCCTGCTTGAATGCAGGTGGTTCTGTTAAGTATATATTTAAATGACATGTCAAAGTCTTGTTTTTAGAACCATTTGCTTAATACATGGGATGAGTTACTATATAAATATTACCGATCGGTTAAGATCATGCAGAAAAATGTGAGGTATGGTGACAGCGTAGTCTGTGGCTCAGGCTGAGTGTGATCAAACCTGCTATATACTGTATTTGAATCTATCTGTCATCCATCCAGCTAAGCGTATATGCCTGTTATAGAAGTGGACTCTTTTCCTCTTTTTTTCCTCCCGATCTTTCTCCTGTTTTTTTTCTTTTTTTTTTTTTCTTCCCACCTCTTCTTCCTTCACTACCCAACACACAAAACACTATAATTGCTGGTTATCGCCTGATTTCCCTGTTGGATGTAGACGTAAAGATTCTGGCTAAGGTGCTGGCACTTAGATTGATGACCCTACTTCCTGAGATGGTGAGTAGGGATCAGGTAGGCCAGTGATAATACTACGAAAACACTCGGTGTCATCCATTGGTGTAAGTTGTGAAATGCCCCGATGGCGCTGCTCTCCACGGATGCAGAGAAGGCCTTTGACAGGATGGGATGGCCACTTTTATTCTCTCCTCTGCGACGTATGGGCTTTGGCCCCAATATCAAGAACCTTATCTGCGTTGTATTGCACTCTCTCGGCTCGTATTCGGGTCAATGGAGAACTCTCCCTTCCATTAACACTTTCAAATGACACCAGACAACGATGCCCGCTGTCCCCTCTTTTATTTGTACTCATGCTGGAACCCTTGCTGAATGCTCTTAGGGCAGCGACGGGTGTTCTGGTGGTCAGAATGGGTCTGACGCACCACAAAATAGCCGCATTCGTGGAGGACCTTTTATTTATAGTTGCCGAGCCGATGACCTCTTTTCCTGCTATTAAGAGGTACATCGAGCTGTTCGGATCCCCATTATATTTTGGAGGTAAATCGGAGGTAATGAATATTTCTATTTCCAGGGATCAGGTGGAGATCCTGTGAGGGCTATACACATTCAGATGGGCCAATGGGAATAAGATCAAATTCTTGGGAATTACGCTGTCCCCGGACCTAAATGCCTTGTGTGGGTTGATCAATGGGGTGCTGTTGAACTCCCTTGAGATAGACCTTAGGTCCTGGTCCAAAAGAACCTTTAGTTGGTTTGGGAGGGTGGCCGTTCTTAAAATGAACGTGCTACCAAGGTTGTTATATCCATTCCAAGTGCTCCCTATTGATATTCCCAGGACGTTTTTCAGGCAACTCAAAACATTGATGTTGGAATTTGTGTGGCAGGGACGGAGGGCTTGTCTAGGGTACAGATACCTGACAAGACCTAGGGACCTATTATAAATCTGTAATGGCATCCAGGGTAGTGGACTGGACCCGTATGTCACCTAAATGTTGGGTGTCAATGGAGTAGCGATATCTTTCAGTCCCTTTGCCGATGGTGGCTCGGTTGCCAAAGCGCTGGGGGGGATTGTGGTTTGGGGGACCACCCTATGACCCCCCCCCCCACATTAAAGGTGTGGACGCACCTTGCTACCAGGATGGGATTCACCCACTCTCTGTCGTTTCTGTCACCACTCACTCATAATCCAGTTTTTCCCCGGGGCAAAGAGGGGGTGCCCTATCGTGACTATTCCTGCCTGAAATAAAGATCCCTCATTTGGGGCATGTCCTCGATAAACAGAAAATAAAGCCTTTGGCAACTATCTGCCCTGAGGGTCCTCGGGCAAATGCAGGCTTGTTCAATACCAATTGACTCACTACCTCCAAACCTTGCAGCGTATGATGACTCTCCCAACAGACATGAGGTTACCTACAGAGGTTGTGTTATCAAATTCATTTTACATATGGACTGGGTTTTTTTGTTTTTTTCTTCTTATTTGCATAGAATAATCTACAGGGTATAACAGGAGATGTTTGTCTAGTGAGAAGATATGATAGCAATTTTGGAGACATGTTGGAATTTTTTGCAATGTGGGCCTTGTGCCATCTTTTGGCTTGGCTGAACTTTATGGACTTTCTTCTCTTTTCTCTGTTATTTTAAGGCTACATCTTGCTGTTTACTGTATCTGTCTATTAAATACATGTTGTCTTCCCCAGGGCTTTCTGATCTGACGGGCAGTGTCAATCTCATCCTACATTATAACCTGGAACATTCCTTCAGTAAATTCTGTGGCAAAAAAGTTAAAGAAAAGCTGAGCAACTTTTTGCCAGATCTTCCAGGTAAGAGATATACAAGGTCCTATGTTTACATGATGGTGCACTTAAATTGTATTGGGTTTGGCATTAATATGAGGGTAGTTAATTTTTAAAACTTATACCAGTTATAAAACCTGGTAGGAACCTTTATCTAAAATGGAGGACCATAGGAAACCCCCGTAGGTGCAGTTGGAGGTTTGCTAGTATCTGGTGTATTGTGGGTTACACAGCAGTGCCAAAAGCACCCTTTTGTGGGCATCACTGGCTGCGAGCTTCCTTAATATCTTTTCTAGTGCTCCCATTAAAATCAATGGGAGTGGCAGCAGCCAATAGCAGTGTTTTGGGTAGAATCCATGCTTTTTCTTGTCATGTCTGAGAATGGATATATTATATGGGAAATAGGACCCCAAAAGGTCCATGCAGAAAATCGAGGTGAATTGATATAAAGACAAGGTGCACATGTGTTTTTATAACTGAAAAAGATGGTATGCCCTAAAGCAATGAGATTACTTTATATAGCAGAGTGCATTGTGCTTTGAAGCGCACAAGCCTTGAGGACACGGAGATATGATGTGGTGCTGAAAGCGTAGGTGTGAATATGATGAGAAAAGCTTTAAGTCGGTTTACCCCAAAATAAGTTCTGCATGTGTTTGGGCTCATGGCACTAACTTTTTTTTCTCTTTAATGTTTGTTTCTGGCTTGGTGATGGTTGTGTGTCTTTCCAGGTATGATTGATACCGCAGGATCTCAGGACAACAGCAGCTTGCGTTCTCTAATCGAGAAGCCACCGATCTGTGGAAACGCGTTCACCCCTCTTACAGGAGCATTGTTGACTGGATTCAGGCTGCATGCTGGCCCGGTAAGTGTCCAGCTGTTTTGTATTTTGGTTTATGTATGTATGTATATGTGTGTGTATATATATAATATCGTAGTTTACATTTTGTATTGTTTGATTTTAATTATCTTCCTCCTTCCTGGCAGCTCCCGGAGCAGTGTCGTTTAATGCATATACAGCCCCCAAAGAAGAAAAGTAAGAAGCACAAGCAGAGTAGGACACAGGAGCCAGCTCCACCGGGTTAGAAGACTGAGTTTGTGCATTTTTATAGAAGTACATGTTAATGTACCTGAACAGTTGAAATATCTACTTCTCCTAAAATAGAGGAACAAAAAGACCCAACAAATCTAGGGCATGGTGTAAAGCCAGCAGGATTTGAACATCAAAGAGGATGATTGAAGGAGTGTTGTAGTTTCACCTTGCGGAGCTATGCATGATGAAGAGCCAACCCTTGCAAGAGGGCTACTCTGGTCCTGTATAATAGAACTTTGCTATGCATGATGAAGGGCCGACCTTGGTGAACAAAGTTCTAAGGTCTAAGTTGGCCGTGTGTGTATATATATATATGTGTGTGTGTATATAATTACACACACACATTTCAAGGATCAGTCATAACATGACCACCTGCCTAATATTGATTAGGTCCCCATTTTGCCAAAACAGCCTTAACTCATCGAGATTAGCAGTCTGTAGTTGTGAGGTGGGACCTCCATGGACATGGACTGGCTTGGCTTGTCCGGCACATTCTACAGATGTTTTGCAAGGCAAAATGATTTAAAAACTTTCCATGGTTTTGTAAATTTATTTATTAATGGTCCTCTTCCCTGTTGCAGAAACCCCTTCAGATTCTGATCACAGGAAAAAGAAGAAGAAGCAAAGAGAAGATGACCCGGAAAGACGAAGAAAAAAAAAAGACAAGAAGAAAAAGAAGGTGAGCCACTAGAAATGGATATTTTGATAGCTATAACCTGGTAATCCCCGTTTGATTAAAGCAGCAGGGATTTGAAATCTGACAACAAAACGGTCTAAGCGGAACTTGGCTGAACGCTTGAGACTTTGAATGATGACCAGGCAGTTCTGGTAATACTTGTCAGGTTTTTTTTTTTTAGTATTGACTCTGCTCAATAGCCTGCTTCAATTTATATTTTTCTCTCCTGGATAATTTTAAATCTCTTATTTACAGGAATATTGGAGCGTTCAGTTAAAATAATCTCACAGCTCTTTGGTACTATTTTGAGACTGCTTCATCAATTTGTTTTTCTCTCCGTTTTCAGAGCCGTCACAGCCCAGAGCACCCAGGAGCAGGAGGTTCACAGAGTGGGCTTCGCTAAATGTCTACTACTGTTTGTACAAAAGTGTTTTTTGTTGTTTTTTTTTAATAAAGCTGCCCTGACCTTTTCATAGGTGTGTGTCGCTTACCTAATACTCATGTTTTGTGATCACAGCATTACAGAGACAACTCTGTGCCGATAACTTCAATCAAAATCAAGGTGCTGTACATGACATTTAGACTGAACCAACTTTGAACAGATGGACACATTTAGTCAGTCTAATTGTATAGAATATATTTTGGTTTAAAAAGGTCATTAATGGCAGCTGAGATCTATTAGAGATTATATTCCTATCTTTATTTAATCAATTTTCTGAACTGAAGTTCTCTTCGTTATTCTACTCTTAAAACACTGTGTGAACCCGTCATCGATATGAACAGGGCAAAAATAGTGGCTAGTGGAAGGATACTGAATCAGATCCCAAGAACAGGGTCTTAAGATGGCTGCATCCACAGTATATAAAATATATACAAGATTTTGAAGAAGTGGTAGATCAACTTAATTTCTGTGATTGTAAGCTATTATAGTTTGGGTTTGTCAGTGGCAAAACATGTTTGTCAATTATCTGTTACTATTGGGGATCTCCAGGACTGGCATCATGCACTAAAGGTTAAGCCAGAGCTCCCTGAGACAATATTTTCAAGTGAACGTGGAGAATATAAACAAATTTCATTGGGCATCCTTCCCCCATAGGATAATACAGAAAGGGTAATTGCCCTTTGCGTGGGTCAATGGGAAAAGTAGATTCTTCTTGCATTGGCCGTTTCAACCCTGCCTTGAGATGCCTCGTTGGTTGATACGTATGACTATCTTTTGGGTCCTTAGTATTAAGACAAACTTTGAATAGACTGTTGCCATCTGTTTGAAGCAATGTCCTTTCCCTAATAAAATATCTGCCACACTCTGTGCTGTAAGTTCTTCTTGGTGGATGGGAAAAGCATATCATGTCTACAAAAAGTGCTCTGGTGCTTTGCCACTTGTGTAAAAGCTATCCAGAAAACAGTGTTGGCTGGCCCATAGCTGATCTTTAGAGACTCATCATGTCTGATGCGTGCTGTCAGTTGATAAACACTGCTTTGCCAGAGCCGCTAGCCTTCATGGGCCATGAGGAAGGGGAAGATAGTGAACCCTCTTGCAGATCAAGTGGATAAACACTTATGTTCACAGACTCCTCTGAGCCTGGGAATTCCTTGGAGAAGAGGATGAGGCACGGCTGGCTTTTCTGGGCCAAACTCATGTATTGAACTATGAAGTAGTTATCACAGCAGAAACATCAAGGTTACCTTTCAAGCATTTAAGTCCTTTGTTGACAGGGACATAAATAGCTTTTTACAGGGGTTTGAGAGACAATGGTGTTTGTATATTCACTTCATTTATGAAGTGCCAGCACTGGCAAGTTATTCCAGCAAGAAGAGATCTGAGCTGGCCCTGCATAATGTGTAATTCAGTGTGATAGAAGACTGAAGTAATCTCATGGATTGGCATCACATGAATGTGGTTGGACAATTCTCATGATTGGGCATTAGTTTAATGGCTATACACTTCAGAAGTCACAAAACAACAGGAACAGGGCTAGTATGAACCCAATTTAGTGCCGGGGATAATGGCTCGTTTTTAGTGTCTAGGGTGGTAAAGGCCTGGCTTTCCCAGATTGATGATGACAACGCTGCTAAAGCCCCCAGGGACAAGGTTCTCAAGAACATCACTGCAGTTAAGATGGCTGTAAACTTCCTGTGTGATACATCAATTGAACCCATCTGAATGACGTTACTTAGAATTAGAATCGTTACTGGGTCGTGAAATGGAATAGCAAACCTTCAACCTGGAATCACTGAGGCGCTTCTTGCATGAAAAACATGCTAAGTGCTTCGTTTTGGAAGATGCCTTCCTAGGTGTCTCCTCCTGGGATAATATGAATATACACCAAACACCATATATATATATATATATATACACCATTACGTAATATGGCGCTGGAGCCAGAACACATCCAAAGTTTCTGGTAACCATTGAAATCGGCGTGCGCCAATCAAGTGACATCAACTCGTGCATGCATCACAGCTTGGTTAAAGGTCAGTTAGGGTCATCTCCACCCTCCTTCTCCTCACAGTGAGGAAACCTAAGCAACCAGCCCCTCCACTATTTTTTTCAATTCCTGCAAGGTGAAGGCCAAAAAGCCAAGGCCATATCAGGGACATGGGAGTAAGTATATTCCACCCAAGAGGTCGATACACTTACAGCTAGCCCAGGTAGTCCACAACAGGGACCCAATTAAATGCCTAGCATTACAAACTCACTATTGTTCTACCAAGAGCATGTAGAAAGCTATCAATCATGCCCTCCCATTTAAGTAGGGCAGGAAACACACAGATGGGGTGTTAAGAGGGGCAGGTATTTATTTGTATTTAGTGCCCTCGTGACTGACAGGGATCACAAGGGAAAAAATAGTTTTCTTGTCACGTCTATACAGACTGCTCACAGCAAGCAACTGACCTCGTAGCTTCTGTAATTGGTAAAACAGAAAACAGATTATTTAGCACATATAATGCAGGTATGAAAAATGATTTTACGTAAGATTGCTTTCAAAACTAGACATGTTAATAGTTTATATTTATCATTTAACAAAATGCAAAGCAAGTTAACAGAAAACAAATTTAATTCAAATTAATATTTGGTGTGAGCATCCTTTGACTTCAAAACAGATTAAATTCTTCTAGGTACACTTGACGAGAATTGGAGTGCCATGCACATCATGGCTTTTCAATCTCCGATCGCTTTCTTCTCCCAAACAGTGCTGCTGTAATGCCTCGATGTCGAGGCATTCAGCAACACAAGATGAGCAGCAGGGGCACTGTCTGGCCCCTCTCCCAAATGTCAACATTCAGCTGAAATACATTATGTGGCCTATTGCCCTCAAACAACCTGACAAGCCTATGCTTGGTTGTTATTACTGTACTCAGGAGATGTTGTTGAACACATATTGAGGTGTTTGACAGGTGTTTGGAAATTATGATACAATCACAATAATAGCATCTAATGAAAGTCCTTGTCCTGAACACAAAAACTATTTAGAAAACGTGGGTTCAGTAAACGAGGAAGAAGAGAATTACTGTACTTGCCGTATAGCACGCACCCTCGCCAGGACCGGAAGTGAGGGAGACGTCGCTGTAAATCGTGCAGCTCTAGGATTTATCGGCGTATAACACGCAGGTAGGATTTCAGCTTTGTTTTTTAGTTATAAAAGTGCGTGTTATACGCCGATAAATACGTAATGTATACGAGCACCACAGAAATGTTAAAGCCATTGTACATGAAGTGTACAAAAAATAAAATCAGCCATTGTCACTTGGCAGCTATGCTGTTCTAAACATCTTCAAGAACCACGGTTCTTCTGCAGCCTTAGTTGCTTTCCTTTATGTTACCCTAGACAGTGTTGAGATCAGGGCTCTGTAGGGACCATACCATCACCTTCAAGACTCTTGTTCTTAATGCTGACAATGTATGTATGGCTGTATGTATGGGGTGGTTGTCATGCTGAAGAATAAGCTTGGGGGAAATCGGTTGCCTCTCTGATGGTTTTGCATGATGGACACGTGTTCTGCTTGTATTTGTAAGTATTGAGTAGACCATTAATTCTGATCAAATCCTCAAACCATTTGCAGAAATGGAGCACTTTGCATTTCGTTAAAATAAACTAATAACATGCCTATTTTTGAAATCATTCTTACTTTACATCATTTGTACACACCTGCCTAAAACCTTTGCAGAGCTATACATACACACATAAACAGTCATGGCCAAAAGTATTGAGAATGACACAAGTATTGGTCTTCACAAAGTTTGCTGCTTCAGTGTTTAGATATTTTTGTAAGGCACTTATTGACAATTACATTACTTTTATGCAGAGTCAATATTTGTTGACCCTTATTTTTCAAGACCTCTGTAATCCACCCTGGCACGCTGTCAACTTCTGGGCCACATCCTGACTGATGGCAGCGCACTCTTGCATGATCAATGCTTGGAGTTTGTCAGAATTTTTGGTTTTGTTTGTCCACCCGCCTCGATGATCATAACTTCAATGGGATTAAGGTCTGGGAAGTTTCCTAGCCACGTCAAATTTTGTTCCCCGAGCCACTTAGTTCTAACATTTGCCTTATGGCAAGGTGCTTCATCATGCTGGAGAAGGCATTGGTTCATCACAAAAATGTTCTTGGATGGTTGGGAAAAGTTGCTCTTGAAGGATGTGTTGGTACCTTTCTTCATTCATGGCTGTTTTCTCACTCACTATTAAAATTGTGAGTGAGCCCACTCCTTTGGCTGGGAACCAACCCCACACATGAATTGTCTCAGGATGCTTTACTGTTGGCACGACACAGGACTGATGGTAACACTCACTTTATCTTCTCCAGATAAGCTTTTTTTCCGGATGCCCCCAAAAAATTCGGAAAGTGGATTCATCGCTGGCACTGGTGGCTCCCCGATCCCGTAGCTGAATTAACCTTAGGAGACAACAGTTGAACCTCTCTCTCCTTGAAGTTCTTGATGATCCGATAAATGGTTGATTTAGATGCAATCTTGCTAGCAACAATATCCTTGCCTTTTTGTGCAAAGCAATGAGGATAGCACGTGTTTCCTTGCAGGTAACCAAGGTTACCAGAGGAAGAACAATGATTTCAAGTAACAGCTTCCTTTTAAAGCTTCAAGTCTGTTATTCCAACTCAATCAGCATAACACAGCGATCTCCAGCCTTGTCCACGTCAACACTCTCACCCGTGTTAACGAGAGAATCACTGACAGAATGTCAGTTGGTCCTTTTGGGTTTGTTTGAGGATTAAGTTAATTTTGATAGCAAAGAGGGACTTTGCAATTGACTGCAATTCATCTGATCAATCTTCATAGCATTCTGGAGTATGTGTAAATTGGCATCATCTAAAATGAGGCAGCATACTTTGTGAAAATTAACATTGTGTCATTCTCAAACCTTTTGACCACGACTGTATGCACACCCACAATAAAGTCCAAAGGTCTGGGTCCACCACTAACCGGTTTTATTTGGTCATTTATATACCGTAATAAAAAATTATAATCAGCTGATACTCATCCAGGAATACATTTAACATTTTTTTCTGTTGGTATATCTTGTGAAATTGCAAAATATATGAAGATCCTCACACACATTTGCTTATAAATTTTCAAAAACAGTTGTGACATATATATGATATATATGATATATATATATATGATGTATATATATATATATATGTCAGCTGAAATACATTATGTAAATTATAGAGCTTTGTGAAGCAATGAGATCCAGAGTGTTCCATTGGATGCTGAAAAACCTTACCAGCTATAAATGGCAGCTACATCTAATAATTCTGAGGGCACAGTACAAACGTACACTAAAGAGATTTTCTGAAACCAAATCATTTTCATTCAAAACAAGACCAAGCAAAAGACCAGCATATGAAGCAAACACCATTATATATCCACAATTGAAGCCCACCTGAACTAAGAACGTCCTTTACACCTCAGGAAGCAAGTGTCAATTCAAAAGACAAGTGGCAAAGCGCAGCCCCTGTGGGAGAATAGCGGTCTCTAAAACTTTGTTAGAAAATCAAGTCAAAACGTTTAGCATCCGCCAAACAGAGATTTCACAGCTGTAGACTAGAAAAAAATGTCTTGTTTACTGACAAATCATTTTAAATTCATTGTTAAAAAAAAAAAAAAATCAGAGTTCATTTAAGGAGATGGCTGTGTGAGAGGCTAACACCACAGTGCGTAAAAACTACAACATTCAGGTGTGGAGATGCTTTGCCTATTCGGAAGTTGGTGACTCTCCTGGACCACTCTATTCTGCAGAGGCTAAAGTTTGTCTGAAGTAGGATTAATTTATAAGCAGCACAACGGTCCTAAATATACAACTGAAGCAGTACTAGGAATATCTGAAGCCCAAGGAAGAGCTTCCAGTGCTTGATGGCTTTCCCATCAAAATTACCAGGTGTCAATCCCATCAAACATGTTTGGAAACAAGGCGAAGCACACTGGGATATCTCTGCTGGAATAATGTGTATTGTAAAGTTCTGCAAACTTGTACAAATCCATGCATGGCAGAGTTAAAGCAGTCAATAAGGCTGCTGCTGGTCATATCAAATACCGAGATATTATTTCAATATGTTCTAAAATGTTATTTTTTTAACTGAAAATTATGAATTTTTGTTTGAGAAATACTGTATATATTGTCAAACAAATTCGTTGAAATGCTGAAGTAATAGCAGATTATAGTAGCAGACTCATGCTTTTGGACTTTATTGTACGAGCATATATATTACACACACACACACACACTACTTTTTTCCCTTTCTTCCCAATATAAAACCCTCTTAACACTCATTCTGCCCCCCAATTATTACACATAGATCTAAATATATTTTATAAAATTAAAAAAGCTGTAAAATCTTGTAATACTTTTCAATCTCTTACAATCACGTTGCCTGGCAGGAAAAGGTACGCATGTAGGCAAGTTTCATCCCTTGTTTCAAGTTTTTGCAGTCGTCCTTGTTTACGCGGCAGCATGGAACATTGTTTTGTGCGATTAGTACACTGGTGGAGTGGAATATGATTAAGCGGTAACAGAATGCTACCTATAGGTAGAATGCCACTTACACAGCGTGAAAAATCCAGCCACACAATTACACAAGACATCTCAGCATTTCGGTCTTCGTTTTATTCATTTTTTAAATGAAATAAAAAATATGAAGGCACCCTTCCCTCAATGAACTGTCGTCAGGGGAGGTGGAGGGGGTTATTTATTGCCTGCTCCTCAACTGTAAAATTATATATATGTGTATGTGTGTAATAAATTATATATATATATATATATATAATAAACACACACACAGACATATGTACTTAAAAATTTGTGCAGATCATTCCCCTCTCGGATAAAGATACATTTAAAAAAATATAAACATTAAAAAGAGAAGTGCCCCCTTCTATCCACAAATCATACAGAGGAAAACCACTTCCTACTTCCCCAAGTAGTCACAAGATGTCACCATTATTCAATTTTGTAAAAACATTCTCTGCCATGACCGCAGGAAACAGAGGGTGTCAAAGGACCACTGGTGGTTGCAGATAAAAAATGAAAAAAAAACACTGCGGAAGAGGAAATCACTGATCTGTCAATACCTGATATATTGACAGACGACACCCCAGAAAGACCACAAAAGAACATCCATACTTGAGACAAATCCCCCCTGTGAAACCACCTAAATATAGACTGTTGTTGATGGTTCTTATTTATGTGGACAGAAAGGGGATAAAATCTGAATAAAAACTTTAAAAAAAAAATAATATAACGAAATCTCCAAGATGCCACAGGTGACTGGGGCCAGACAGGAGAGCGCCAGCACTGGCCATCTCTGATGCCCACGCTGGTGCGCTGTGGTTTTCTGACAGTTTGTGTATGTGTGTCAGATTCCTCTTGCTCTCATACTGAGATTTCATAAGTAGTTCCTCCGACACCTGAAACAGTCTTTACACCGGCTGGACGTGATGGGCTAACCGGAGGAGAGGCAGCAATCTGGCCATTACTACGAGTGTGCGTAGACTTCACAGAAGACTGATCCCTGAGAAATCAGAATGAAGACAAAACGGAAATCAGTGACTTGATAACCAAGGTGCATGGATCAGAGAACTTGGAGGATTAGTCTCATTTTCACTCACTTTAGTGTCAGCAGGGGGAGAGCAGCTGCATCTGTGTCCCCACTTCGGTGGTGATTAATTCGTGGCTTGCCATAACGGGGAGCAATAGGTGGGGGGCAGGCTGGACGGGGTCGTTCCCTGGCTGACATGTAGGGAGAGGAGTATCCAGCTGTCTCTGGATCCGTCTCATCTGAAGGACTAAGCAAGCTCTGGTACGACAGGCTCCCGTTCTGTGTCTGATTTAGACTTTTGTAGGAGGTGGATGTTGTCCCTTCAGAAGGAAGAGATGGCAGAGGTCCAGGAGCACCTGTTGCAGACCGTAGACTGGAGGAGCGGGCAGGAGGGGGGTGAGAGGAGGAATCTGGCTCCAGACTAGGTTCTGAACGAGAGCTTGGGGGCCTCGACAGATCTGATGTAGGTATAGGAGAGTCTTGAAGGCTGTCTACTCGAGAAGTCTGATAAACAAAATAGAAGTTACAGGTTGGGCCAAAAAATATTTGTCAGCTAGCAGGTTGGACAGTAGTTTAAAGATATACATATAAGCGTAGGCAAAGATGCATGGTAAAAAAGCGAGATCCCAAGCTATGTTGCTTACCTTGGCTCCAGATGGGGGTACACTCCCTCCACCACTGTAGCCAGGACGATATCTGTACATGGTGGGAGTAAGGGGGGGCTCTGTATTTAAAAGAGCACTCTCTAGAGGAAGAAAAGGAGAACAAAAAAAAAAAAACATACCAAGTAAGTTTACTTTGGTAACTTTCTCCATTTAGACACAAAAACGTACACATCTCCTCACCATAATGAACTATTTTAAAATTGCAGTTTTTGAATGAGTTTTAGTATTTGCAGTATCCTCTTACTAATCACTTACCTTCTCTTTCCCCCAGGCTTAGCTGTGCCCTCAGTCCTGTGTACCTACTTAAGTCAGGTTTTGGAGGCGGAGGTGGCTCAGCATCCGCCGATTGAGACTCTGTCAATTCTAAACTGCTTCTAGACTGCAGAAGAATTAAGAGAGGATGCGATTATGTGTGAATCAAAGCTGAAGTACGACTGCTCTTATTAGTACCGCATACATAGCCTTCTGATTAGCACTGGTAAACATTAAGTGACTAGCTAGTAGGTATCCAAATATCTGTGGGTCTTAACCACAGTACTAGCAAGGTAGATGCCACAAAAGGTGAACTACCTACAGTGCCTTGCAAAAGATTATCACCATATTTGTATACTCATTGGTTAGGAAAGGGTTAAAAAGATTTTCTTGAGTCTTATAAATATTGTCTCTGGCCCAGTAAGACTAATGTGGTCTCTTTTCTTTATTATTCCCATTCAGGCGTGTACAACGATGGCGGGGGATTGAAAAATGTGCCTTTACATTTTCTTCTACATTAGCCAATAACACCGCAACTAAAGACTCCACTATCGCACATAACTTAATATATTGACTTATATATACGACAAAGCAATTGGTTACAAAACCAACGGTATGCCGATCGGTTGTAGTAAGTTTTAACAGCAGGAGATGCTATCCTGCATCCACCAAAGAATTAGTCCTGGGTCTCAAAGAGGTTAAAAGGGATACCTGATAGTGTTGAGGGGGACTTTGCACACCATTATCCAAAATTTTAAGGCCAATTTGATTTTCAGACAGCTCTGGATGAATAAACGGAGGAGACACTGAAACCACAGTGTGAGAGTGGCTGCGCTTCAGGTACCTGAAAGATGAACCACAGATTAAACTTTGACAGTTAAAATAATTTTACATAATTTGTGTCCAATGGATATGGCTTAAAAGAGGGCCGACGAGAACAAGGACATTTTGGGCCAGTACCAATGATTACATCTCCTGCACGGAGATAGCAGGGAGTAGGAGAAGAGGCATGCATACAGGGGGATTCTGTAGACCCCCATAGGAATTTAAAGGCACTATGTTGTTGTCCGATGTATTCAAGTGCACATGATGGCTGAAGTGTTCCCTTAATGTACTATCAGGCTGACGAAGAAACCAGTCATTTTAACAGACAAATTACATTTATAGAGAAGGTTGGGAGATAGATCATACTTTTAACATTTTAAACTTTACAGAGTACAAAACCAGTTGTAAAAACCAAACAAAAAAGCTGCCCAATCAGGAATTATGGTCACAGTAAAGTTGTAGGGGTATACATACTGAATCAAGTGGAGAAGTACACAATTGAAGAGTATGTATGTGATCACAGGGCAACATAGTGCTATGGCAATAACCTTGAGTTCCACAAACTACTCAGCGACTGAGGATTACAGGTGCTTTATACTAAGAGCCTAAGCTAATATATCAGTCAAGCAAGGGAGCCAAGCCTTCCCAGCTCTCTTGTCGTGTACAGCAAGGACAATAGGTAACCCCCTTCACTAGTATAACCCTAAAGCCACACACAGTGGCTAATGGAGGTTTAACGGAGGGTGTAGGCTAATTGCGCAAAGCAGGATCACTGACCACAGTCTTAGGGAAATGCCATTTTGTACTTTACAGACAGATCATAAAAAGTTGTTTAGAAGAGAAAAATATTTGTATTGCAATTATCGGGTACTATGTATCACTATGTAGTTGTGTTTGCTTACTTCAGGTACAGTTACATAAGAATGACCAGCTTTTATCAGACCTTACCAGTAGAACACATTTTTGGTGAAGGAGCCACATTGCAAATTTTGGTTGGGACTTCCTTGTATTACATCGAAGCCTATGATCCTATAGTTTTAGACTACTATTTTTAACATTTCAGCTCATTTTAAATATTTTTCTGTGTTGAATATCATCTCTCTGAATATCATCTCTCTCTTATCTCTGCCAGCCTATACATGTTAAAATACTTAAGTCTTTTCTACTTTTTTCCTGCAACCATTCACCATTTCAGTAGTCATTCTCTCCACAGAATGTCTACAATTTAACCACTGGCATAGCTACAGGAGTCACAAGCATGGATGTGTAATTGTATGTGCGTGTGTAAGCATGGATGTATAATTGTGTGTATAGTTGTGTAATTTGTGTGTACGTGAGCATGAATGTGTAATTGTGTGTGTGCGCGAGCATGAATGTGTAATTGTGTGTGGGGTGTGTGTGTATGAATGAGTAATTGTGTGTGGTGTGTGTGAGCATGGATGTGTACCCGTGTGTGTGTGCATGGATGTGTAAGTGGGGTGAGATGGAGTGTGTGTTAGAGAGTATTGTATGTTGTATACATATGTTTTATGTTGGAAGGGGGGGGGAATTTTCACATCAGGCCTCTGTGGTTTCTGGTTATGCATCTGAATTTAACCATTACAAGGCCAGCCATTCTAAAGTTTACCTCTAGGCAGAATGGTGAGGAGTCACTGTATTTGCCTAGTACACTGGGCTAAGATAACTGGGCTAAAATAACAAAAGTTACAAGTAATTATAAGTAAAAGAAGTTTTAAAAAATAACGTGCGGTTTTCTTTATTAGTAATTTCTATGCATTCTAGTGGTTTATCTTAGCCCCAAAGCCTGACACTCTAATAAAGGCCTAGGGAACAGCAGAATTTTAGCATTGCCGTATAACAAAATCAGTTCAGTGTTATGTTTGAGCATTGAAAAGTCACCCGCTTTAGCAGCTTCCAGGTCTGCAAATAGAGGAAGTTTTTTGAAAAATAAATATAACCAGGTTAATCTACATTAAAAACAGCTGCATACTGTTTTTTATGCTCAAGAATATATTAATATTTTCCCTGTATTTCTAAACTCAGGACAAATAGTAGAATCTATTTAGCAGGTTCTTTCATTAGCTGTTGTAGATGAGTAAAAGATTTTTCAAATAAAAGTGAGAAACAGTGCTTTTATTCAATTTTTCATCATATTTTTTTATAGGGAATTGGATGACATGATAAAATAAAAGGTATCTGAAGAAAGCCCTTCTTTTCCTGAAAAAAAACAATATATAACTTGTGTGGGTGTACCAAAACAGGAGAGGAGAAAATACGAGCACCGCAAAAGTGTTAAAACAGCCTTGGCCATGAAGGGTGGAAAAAATAAAAAACAGCCTGGTCCTTAAAGGGTTAGAGTTTAGAAAGATACCAGCAAACCAAAGTCACGGAAAGACTATTATATTATATACACATACAGATGTACAAGATGAGAAACATTAAAATTCTTATTTGGGAATTTCTTTTACTAGTGTATCCTTTCCGCAGCACTAAGTGATATGTATCACCTCCTCCTTCTCCTCCAGGTAGGGCAGGAAATCATAAAACCTGCCCCTCCCAACTGTCTCAACCAGAGAAAAACCTCTCGGGGAGATGTAGCACCACACAGTCATCCAAAATATGCAATAAGGGAGGGCTTGCAGGTCAGAAACTCATCTGGTAAATGGTAAATTGTCACCAGGAAAGCAAGGAAGTGAAGGGAAGTAGATTCAAGCGACTCAAAAAAGGCAGAGTAAGACATCTCAAGACCAGAGTTAAAGCCATGGATGTATATGGCTCTGAGATTGAGGCCTAAGTCTGGCTAATGCTGACATGAATGGCCCAGAGTATGAGAGGACAAATAAAAGTCCAGAATAGAGCTTAGGGCAGCAATATGCACCTTCATAGTGTCCAGACGTGGACCCTTCAAAAATCCTGAATGAAGAAAGTCCAGAGCTTGAAGGACCAATGAAAGTTGCCGAGACCACATTCTGAAAAAGATTGCCAAATGGCTGTATCTCTCTTCCTTGTAACTGGACCCTGTGAAAGTACTTATGGAATAGACATCTGTGTCAGATACGCATAGCAAACCCTTCTCGGCCAATCTGGGGCACTGAGAAGAACATCTGCCTGGTCCATTCTTATTTATCTGACGAGAAGCAAGAATGGCGAAAAATTGTACTCCTGTCTGCTGGCCCAATTCTGAGAAATGTCATCCAAAGTTAAGAGGGTTTCCTTCCAATTATAAAGGGAAGAAAAACTCTGTCTTTCAGTTTTCCACTGAAGTCATCAGGCTGGAGAACTGAAATGAAAGACAAGTTCTCAAAAGGTCTCTAGATGGAGACTTAACTTTCCTGGAATAATGTGATATCTGCTTAAATAGTCTGAAGATTCAGGAAACCCTGGATGCGGAGTGCTGCCAAACAGGGCAGATAGGGCAAATAGGTATGCTGCCAAAAGTCCTCAAACTTCTTTTTACCATCCTGTGGTTCAGACATGTTACACAACTTGTCTGACTGAATATTTACTTCTTAAAAACAAGTCTCTGTCTAGCTAGAAAGGCCTTCCAGGAGCTCCAGTTGATATTAAGACCGGATTTCTGAGGTATCTCCAAACGTGGCAAGATGCATCTTTAGAGATCAAAATGACTTCTGGTTACATCATGAAAAATTTAGCCACCACTGAAGATAAAATCTCACGTTGGTAGGAATGGAAACACTACGGGAGAGAATAACCATAGAGCCATCTCATACTTTGATGAGAAAGTCTGTAAAAGACGTGGCCTGACCAGAGGCCAAGGGACAGACATCTTGGGATGCTGACATGAGTCCAAACTCCACCATTAGCTGTTGGATGAAACAGGAGTGATATTTCAAGAGATCCTTGGTCAAGACCTTGAAAACGATGTACATTCTCTGATTGAAGGAAGGCCCACAGCATACTGGTGTCTATTACTATTCCCAACAAGATGAGTCTCTGGGAGGGAAGTAACTGGGACTTGTGAAGAGTCACTATCGACCCAAGGTCTTGTAAAGACAGGAATAGTTCTGCTGACCTGGGACCGAAGGGAGGCAGGTGAGAGCAGCCAGAAGGCAATTGTTGCGGTAAGTTACCACCTTGATTCCCGTTCCATTTTCGTAAAAACTCAAGGAGTTGATGACAGGCCAACAAAGAATGCTCAAAACCGAAGGTGAACAATACCCTGAGGGTGTAGGAAAGCCAGAAGCAGGAATTTTTGATAGCTGGCAGCGATATGTTGACAAACGTTCTGCAAATCTATATAATCCTCTGTCCCCAGCACCTCGAGTGCCAACTAGAGTTTCCATCTTAAATTCCGATGGTAAGACAAACTTGTTCAGAAAATGGAGATGAGCGAAAAGGTGCCTGATGCCATTGGCACCAAAAAATTATAAACTCTCCTAGTCTGACCTCTGCTGTAGGCATAGGAACAGCGCTTATTTCATCTGTAAGTTCTGAATAATGTAAAAACCTTACCTATGTGAGCATCTAGAGGACAGGAAGAAATCACAAATCTCCTTGGACGTCTGGTAAATGATGCCCAATAGCCAATCATATCTGGTAGTGGATTACCAGTTTGGGCCAAAAAGAAGAAGTCTTCCATCCACACTAGGCCTGGCATCAGAATTTAGAGGGTGCTGGTTGCTCTTCTTTTGATTTAGTCTTAGAAAAGCATGTAAAGCCTGTCTCTATATGATCTGGAAGATCTACATGTCTCCCTGATCCCTTGAAGGACAAAAGGATCTTGATTTAAACCCGAGGGGGGGCGTTTGTATTGTAGCAACCAAAATTTAGCCCCCAATGGTCGCTCCAACAAATTTTCCACATCCCTACCAAGTAATGCTTTCATTACTGGCCCTCCACCCTTCCTGTCCATTGGCTCAGAAAAGATAGAGGCCTCTAGGGGAATAGTAGACATGCTTGTGGGCTTTGCCATGCCAGCATTAACCCTAGGGACCTGCCAAAGAGTGATCATATCTTCACAGGGAAAAATGACATTTAATCCTTCAGGTGGAAAGCCCCCCCCCCCGGTGATTCCATTAGTCCAGGATTTCTTATCCACAAATTCATCAGGCATCTGCAAAGTTGTTCTATTGGCTTAACACCGAGAGGGCAGTTGGGATGGGCTAGTTTTAATGATTTCATGCCCTACCTGGAGGAGGATGAGCTACATCTCACTTCGTGCTGCTGAGGATCACAAGGCAAAAAAAAAAAATAGAGGGCACACATACCTGGGTGGTGGCGAACTACACAGTACATGGCTCACATTTCGACAACATCCATCGCTAAAAGGATTCACACCTCCACGGAACTTGCCTGTGACCTAAGAGAATGAGCGGAGGCAGAGTTTAGGTTAATGTTTGTTAAAAAGTGAAAATAGGTCAAAGCATTCAAAATATTAAGAAGGATATATTCAAAATCATAAAAGGATTTCTGACCTGTTCGTTTGTGGTGCGACCTCTGGACACCAGCACAATGTGAAAACCAGTGAGACCAGCTACGGGGAAGAAAAACAATCCGGCCACACACATCACAGAGATACTGGGAAAAGGTTAAGGAAAAATTCAAGCACTGAAAAGGGAATTTGGTCAAGTACAAGATGAAGAGAAACAAGTGGGCAAAAGAGACAGGAGTGACTAGGTGTTCATGTGTTGTGAGAAACTTGCATGTGTGTGCGAGACAGACTCAAGAAATGACAGGTGGACACAGCTGTACCAAGCTCTGCGACTGGCTTGGTCGTTTCGGGAAGGATACGTGACAGCTGCCGGGATGTCACGCAGCTGGTCTGAATGCCCCAGCGTGTAGAAGAGGCCACAGATGAACACACTCACAATGTGCAATGTAAGAGACACCAGGAACAGGAAGAAGTAGCGGTAATTCCTGCGCCCAATGCAGTTGTTTACCCAGGGGCAATGGTGGTCAAACTCCTAAAATGACGAGAGATATCATAAGATGTACAGATGAAAAAGTAAATCAGTGAAAAAAAGGAAGAGGGGGACAAAAGAGAATGACGGTAAAACAGCAGGATCATAGGAAGGCAGGGGGAAAGTAGGGGGTATGGATGAGATGTGGAAGCAATGTAAACTCTTTTTTCGCAGCACATCTAAACTCTATACAATTGTTTTTTCCATCACACGTGTTATACACGAATCCAGGGGCAGCCAGTTATCTCTCCAGCTAAAACTATAACTCAATAGCCATGAGAACCATATTGGAACCCACGATTGGACAGCTTATGGCTCGTTGGCACAAGTCTGGACTATTACCCCTGAAATACTACTTTAACACAAATATAATCACCTAAGCACCTGCAATTATTATATTAAATAATGTACATTAACATAATATCCAGTGTGCGTCTTTAAATCAACGGACAATGCAAATGCGGGAAGACAAATTCCCAGTTTTTACTTTCCTGTATGTGAGATTTATATTGCAAGTGGGGTATTTAGAAGAGCGCCAAGTAGGATTTTGTTACCCAAATCAGAAGCGCTAAAAAATGGCACGTAACATGTTTTATGGGTGTTTCTAAGTTCCTCCTTTTCCAGTGTGTTTTATCTTCCTACTATCATTTCATTATTACTCCAATGAAGGCTCCACTCACCTCCACACAGTTGTCACAAACACTGCAGTGCGAGCAGCGGGGAGGTCTATAGAAACGGCACGTTGAGCACCACTTCATGCGAACCTGTACCCCCCTTACTTCCACCGTCTTATATAACGGTGCACGGAAGTCATCCTCTTTATCTTCATCCTCTTCCGCTAAAGGAAGAAAGAAAAAACGAAAAGAGGGAAACACCTAGTAAGACAGAAGGTTAAGGTACAAAAAATGGAAAAGATGACACGAGCTGGTGTACTTTGGGCGAATTCACTTACCTCGTGGGAAGATTCCTGGGTCCATAAATGTGGCCATACTGAAATTGGCCAATACAAAGAGAAACATGACAGCGTTATACGCAGGAAGAACAGGGGAAACCTCCTCACTTAGCCAGGGGCATCTGCAGAAACAAGATGTTAGCATTAAGAAAGGTAAAGCCAAGTATTGGCCACCCACGTGAAAAAAATATGGTGACTTTTATCTAGTGACCCGCGATGCCTAGCAGAGGTTAATGTCGGGGTCATTTTAAAGGAAATGATATATTTTCTTACGCAAACGGTAACCACTACAGAGCTGGCACCTCATTTCCTAATGTATGCACCCCCACGGGACCCTGGCGATAACGCCTGCATAAGCCGTAGAGGTTCATGTAATGGGATTTAAACATGCAAGGGAGAGGCTTAATACTATTCTGAACATAAGCAGGAAAAGACTAAGACGGTAAGACTAAATGGCCTGAACATGTCCTATTTGCTGTCAAATCGTGTTTCTATGTATGACTATGGTACTTTTTATACTTTTATTTATCGATTTATATAGCCCCATCATATTCCACTGTGCTGTATAACGGGCTTGCCGGTATTACATTGTAAACTGCTAAATTCTTCTGTACATTTTTAAAAGACACGAGTAAGAGGTAGTTCTGTATATGCTGTGTTATGTATCATTTTTGGAGACTATTTCTATAAGAGCCTATAAATTGAAAACTAAGTGAAAGGGTGGATAAAAGCTTGATTAACAGCAAGAACGGGGAGGGGTTAGCTTTGTGATTGTGGCTGGACAAATGGGTGTAATCGCTTTATAAGCTTCTACATACAAAGTAATCCCACAAACTGGGACACAAATAGGTGGACAGATGGAGAGTCAGACAGAGAACGCAGAGGTCTTAAAAAGGGGGCAGACTAAATAGATGGGCAAGTTATAAAATAGGATATGCGTAGAAAATTTGCATAGAACATTTCACAGATGTAGATCGAGACCAGATCGTGAATATCGCTTAATTATATTTATAGGCAGAGGAAGAATCACCCATAAGGTAACAGTCAAGCATATTTCGGCTCTCTAAAATGTGCAAAATAAATAGTAACAAGCCTTGTGTGCAATAAGGTCACCAGTGATCAGAGTTTCTGAACAATGATTGTGTTTCCAAACGATACAGGTGCATTTTTGTACACGGGCCGGAGGAACATGCGTGTGGGTTTTTTTTTTTTATTTTAACTCACGTGAACGTAAAGAACAGCGTTGTTGACCCCACCAGAAAGACTGTCGCTGCAGCCACAGGGATGTACTTGCTGGGTTTGAAGGATTTGAGGTTTCCTGCAGGCATCGTGAAGATGGGGGGAGAGGTCTGGGGGGTGCAGCATAGCCCCACAGAGAGCTGGGATTGAACAGGAGAAATAAAAATACAGGGGGAGGGCAGAGAAGTTCAAAAGTAGAATGCTGTTAAGTATCGCCCCACATGTTAACCATGAAATATGTGGGTCAGACACAGGATCATATTAAAGTGGAGAGGAGGGGGGGGGGAAGGAAAGGAAAAAAAACAGGGTGAAATGATAAAAGCAGTGGACTGCAGCCTCCCTCTCTCCAAATATTTATGGTGAGGACAGCAGGCTATGTCTTGCAGCCCTCTTCCTCCCCGATCGCTGTTCCCCTTCTTCCTCGTTAATCCATGGGGTTGATGTCACTGCGGGCTGGGTGCAGCCTGTGATGGGAAGACGGATTTCTGGATAGAATTCTTTACCGGACCTGAGTGAGAGAAGCAAAACAAAACCCCACTAAGCATCCTGCGCATAATGTCCAAGAATATTTACATTCATTTGATTATTAAACTACATTTTACACTCCGACAACGGGTCACTCGCGCCGCTCTTGTAGTTGGTATCACGAGAGAGGCAGGTATTCTGCTCAGATGTGGAATTACAACTTAAAACCCAGACACTAACCTGCAACTGTAACCCAAGGGCACTGAAGCGAGCATATTTACCACGCATACTGCTGCTTTTTGGTAGCGTACCTGGATTGGTAGCAGTCACAAAGTCTTACCAAAAGAAGCCAGCAAGCGAAGCCCGGCAGCATGCGACCGCAACATCCTTGCTGCCTCCATCTGCCGCTGCTGCTTCCAAGCACAAGTGCAGAGCAAGAAACTCTTAAAGGAGCCCCGTCCAATTTTGGTAGCCAGAGCTCTGGCGATGTAAAGCGGGGACTCCCAAGAAAAAGCATTCTTTTCTTAAGAATAAAACGAAGTGCTATATACAATATATATGGCTTTACCGTATTACGTTCCTGCACCTGCCGGCCTGCTCCTATAAACTGCTGAATTATATGGCCACAATTTTTTATATTTAAATTGCAACAAAACGGTTTGACAAATCCAGCAGATAGTGGGCCATTTGACATTATTTTACAGCATATATTGCTTTTGAATTGCAAAAAAGGGGGGGCTTAGTAAATAAAAGTGGAACTGATTTTCAGGTCGCCAGCAAACATTACAATGTACCATCTAAATTAAAAGAACTTCCATGTAAAGTCATCGGAGCTCCTCAATGCATTTACTCTGTTTCCTTACCCCCCCAGCTATTGTCTTCGCAGGTCACGCGTTCCACTAAACGTATCTCCCACACATATTGCACACACGGGACATCCACCCCCTGCCAGTTCCAGCAATGGCTCTAGTGAGAGGTGTGCGTGGTAGCACTCACTATTACATCAATATTGTGATTCTTAAGAACGGGGGGGGCTCAAAATCTCTCCTAGTGCCCTGGAATAATGGGTTCTACAGGAGAGCACTGTTCCAACAGTGTATGTAACAGAGGCGATTGTTCTTTTTCCTAGTAATTATTGTTAATTATATTATACGGGTTTAACTAAGGTCCCCCTTTTCCGTGTTTGATGCACCCACACAAAATTATCCATCTTTTTTATAGAAAAAAAAAATAGAGCTCTTGAAATCATAGAAACATGCAAAAATAACTAGGTATGTAAATAACCTATACTAAAAAAAAAAAAAAAGCATTATTTTCAATTTTGCATCGGATTTCTTCTACACAGTAGGAGCCACTAATGTAAAATTACCCAAATTATGATTGCCAACATCCCCTGAACACAGACATTCCCTCTAATACACATTTGTTTACGTTCCCTAACATAGTACCCTGTAGGGTAGTATTTTTAATACTTTTGAATGAAAAGGTTTGGGGGCAGTGACCAGGGGGTGTTTAGAATTTTTACATTTAGTGACAGGGCAATGGGATGCAAGGGCTTTTTTTTTTTTTTTTTTTTTTTTTTAACAACATTCAATTGCAATAGAGATAGAGATCCTTTTAGGGATCACTCATCCATCTAAACAAATTAAATAGACACTCAACTATGTTTAATGAAAACAAACACCTTAGTTTCAAACCTTAATTAGGAGCACAGTTAGGATTTTTTTTTGTTAAGCTCACACATTGGCAACTCTGTTGTATGAATATCATGCATCCCCGAGCGCTAAAACTTTGCATGCGTGACTTCACGTCTCCTACCATCATGCCAAATTTCATGAAAACTGCAGATGGTTGGGTTGAAAAGTCCACTTTTTTGTGATGATTTGGCACGGAATGACCCCATGGATAGAGATCTCTTTAAGATGTTATGTATGCCAGTAATGTTACAATGCCTTTACCGATCTCACCGTATTGTTTACTTTTCTAATTATATTTTTTTTTCATAAATACAAAAATAAAAAAAAAAATAACACAGCCCTGCCAAGCTCTTCATCTGTCACAAAAAAAGGCCGGGTAGGACAGCGGAATAGAGTGGCAAAGCAGGGCAGTAGATGAGGTAGGATATTCCAATACGGCAACAGATATTTGTATTGTTTTACGGATAATGGTGGAGAACGATGAAGAACACTCTGTATAACCAGCGAGCAGCACTGTTGTGGATCCACACAGTACACGTCACGATATACTATTGCGAAAGACGGTTAATGAGCAGTTCTGTTGGTTTCAGACACACCTGTAATTAAGCAGCGATAGGCGCCTGCCTTTTTGGTTGAGTATGAGAAATTAAATCGATGTCCACCAAAGAATTCCTAATACATATTGGGTCATCAAAGCCACAAACGTGAGATCGATGTTCTTTGTTTCTGTGAAGGGGGGGCAGAGAGTATTATCATATATATATATATTATTTATTTATTTTATTTTTATTATTTTTTTTTTACTTATTTTTTTAATTACCAATTCCCCTTTACCCTGTGACTCAAAGCACAAATGATCATATTCAAACATCTCAACACTGTAAGTAGCTAAAGAGCAACAGTTTTGTTTTAGAGGCCAAGGCTACGGCATACCTAGGGGCAGTACTGTGTAGGATACAGATAACAATAACAGTTTCATCACAAAACCTAATTTCTGAACTCATTTCTCTTATCTCTATACACAATCTGACTTCCCCACTTTGATATTTATTAAAATAAACGCAAGTGTCGACCTCGGCTAATAATATCCTGCAAGAAGGGCTGACGAGGAGATTTTGCAGTACCCTACCTACCATTACGAAGGTCCACTGCAGGAAGAACGTGGCTGTCACTGTATAATACATAATTAAATACATGGGACCTTTTAATTATTTTAATTCTGCCCTTCTCGCTAGCATTTATCTTTACATAAAGAATATTGAAGTGAGAGTAAAAAAAAATGTTTCTATCAAGACACAACTCATACGGTTTCTAAAATATAAAAATATTTTACCCGTGTTACCTTTTATATAAGATAACAAACCTTATTTCTTTTCCCCTAGAATATGTACATTTAGAAATAGATACATATTCCTAACTTCAGCAGGTAACATGGCACACCTTAAAGATTAGGTGCATGCATACAATTATAATTGAGAAGGGTTTGCCAACGTGTTACAGCTTACTGTACGGAAGACAGGTCAGATCTTGGAATTACCGGGACATGTTACTTCTGGCCCTTTCTTGTGTCTTTACCAACTCGCTCTACTATTTTTCTTATTATTTACAGAAAATAAAAAGTCTTCTTGGCTCAACATAGATCGGTCTGACACAGATAATATAAAGCGCTGAAGCAAAAAAAAAAAAAAAACATCTTTTACCCCAAAATATTTTTATTTATAGTTTTATGGCCTAGTTAAGTTGTCGCATTGCCAACGTATGCAAACCCATGCCAGCTGCCTCTCAACCTACCAAATAAAAAACTCTATCCCACCGATTTCCAGAAAAGAAAAACATATTCTACATATATTACTTTGTCAGAGGGAACATAGTACATTGAAGCATGACCTCTGTAGTACCACACAATGGCCAATACAACATAATGAATGGGTTAATGGTTATCACTTGAAGGAGTCTCCACCAGCAGAGATTGTCCTGGGTACGCCGCTCCTGTTCTGTTTAATTCTCTGCCCCCACCTGACTCCTAATCCCTGGAGAGCCCCTCTCCGTATATACCCTACCAAAACTCAATCTTACACTAGCCTCCTTAATCACTTCTCACGAATGCCTGGATAAAAAACTAGGGAAACTTCCTCCTTCATCATTGCCAAGCTGTGACATATGCAAAATAACCGTGATAAAACGCACACATTGATCACACAATCTCTTCTAACATCTGGGACGTTTGCTAATGAACTGAAATGCGGCAGACACAGCGCTCCTTACACCGGTAAGATTCTCCGCTACATACCACAGCAGAGCTGTCTGAACTTTGTAACTAGAATACAGAACGTCACAGTTTGTCCTTTTCATCTCCTTCCTACACTAAATCAAAGCTTTTTATTGACCTTGTCAATAAATTGTATTTTAAATAATATTTTTTTACGCAAAGATATAAACGCAGTTACTCATCTTAAAGGGACGGTTAAACATCTCTGACTGCCCCATAAAGAAGAATTAAAAGAATCTATGAGCACTTTAATATGCATTGTTCAGGGCAATCTGTTTGCATGTAGCTGGGTGAGGAGGGAGGGCCAGATGCATACGGTGTCCCTTTAAGCATCTCCGGCTAATGGTCACCAAGATGATAAGTGCAGGGCTGGCCCAAGACTTAATGCCGCCCCGGGGGCGCCCGGGGGGGGGGGGTGGCATTTTAAACTTCGCCGACGCCATTATCTACCCTAACCCCCCTGTTTAAAGGTACTTACCTTTAAACAGTCCTGCGGCGAGTCTCCCTGCTCTGCCACAGTGCCGGCTTGTAATGCTGAGTGCCGGAAATTGATCGGCGCCCCTCTCTCTCCTCCGCTTAAAAAAAAAAAGCGCTTGGGGCGGCAAAGTGCCGCCCCTTCAAAAGTGCCACCTGGGGCTATTGCCCCAGTCGGCTCCATTGTAGGGTCGGCCCTGGATAAGTGTTTACTGCTTAAGTTTATTTTTACACAACTGGATCAACATTTTGTAACAGAATTACAGATCCTTGCTTATATTAAAATCATCCTCAACCAAGTAATCCATCAGGTTCTTTTCCACTCTCCATCAATCTCCTAATACATTGCTTGCTAGCGGGTGGCGACCTCCTCCTCTCCTCCTTAACCAGCAGGTCTTGATGTGTGTATTTTATTGTCAATTGGAGTACCGTACTTCCAAACAATTTCCGCTGCCCCTGCTGTATTTTCTAAAGATGGTACTTACACGGAAGAAGAAAAAAAACACACACACACACAAACACGCACACACACACAGACACAAACACGCACACGAGACACTGCACCGGTAAAGTGACCTCACTATCGGATATGGCGGACTAAGTGAGAGTTGTAGCCTGAATAGGTATCACCATAACCAAACCGATTAAATAAAACGACATAAAAGTGTTCTTTATACCCATTGTCGATGTTTTATACGTTTGGATGGGAGTGATTATGAAGAGCCCACGCCCCGGTACACTTCTGCAGCACGAAAAGCTTGGCTGGCCACGTAATGTAGTTAAATCAGCAAGTTTTCTTTAAAGTCTACTCTACCATTGAATTATACATTATATTGGGCCGGCTCAACCCTCCACCCCAGAGAAGCAAGCTAGACACCGCTTTATGGATAGTGAAGCAAGAGAGTTAAGACAGGTCTGGGTTTGTAATGTTTTTGGGCAGCTGCATATTAGCCATTTGTATGACTTCCATCTCTGTTCCATCTCTGGCACTAATTTACTTCACCAGGACTGTCCCAACTGGCGGCCTGCCATGTGCTTGTTTGCGGCGGGCGGCAACTAGCGGGATAAGCAGCAAGGGCGGACCAGTCCAAAATTCTTCAAACAGGGCTGGTCTTAGTTGGACCGGCCCACTTGTGGAGGCGGGAGTACCGAGTGGTCACATCATGGGCTGTTACATGACCTCACAGGTTAATGTGTGTGTATTATTTGCTAGTATTCATGGCTTATTAGACAAACTCCAGACCCCCACACCAACAAAAGTAGGAGACAGCACTTTGCTAGCCAAACACCATGACTCCTCATCAGACTTCCTTGTGTTCAATAGAGCGCCTCAGTCTTAATCGCCCAGCCAAACACACTGACTAAAGTAGGAAAGCATTGAATCGTACAAGCGGCACTTTATCAGCTCTGTGTGGTGTTTGAGCGGCAGAAGCCATCCAAATTATCCTACGAGTGGCGACTGCCCCCAGGTCCGCAGACTCAATGTGAAATAAAATCAGCATTCCTTGCTGTACGCAGCGCTGTACTTTATTCTCAGACACTTCCATCACAGTACCTGCCATTTAATCTCGGGGGGTTTCAGGACATGTTTAATTTTTACATGCCGCTGACACCCCTACCCCCCCCCCGCCATCTATAGCGCAGCCCTGCAATGCGTGGGATCCATGGTGCTGCAGAATATAACAACGGTAAAGAAACATACCTGAGTTTTCCAAATGACTTAACCCTCAGCCTCTTAAAATATTAACCCTTTAATTGCCAATCATGAAGATTGTACATATCTCTAATACAGGTCATCTTGAAAACCTTGACTCGTCATTGTTTAAAGATACACTTAACTGAGTCACCTGCTATCAAGCAGGAATATCAACCATAGCATGGGGGGGGAGGGGGACACCGCCAACTGTCAGTTTTCTATATGATCACAGCAGTATAGAATAGGAAGCAGTCTGTTTCAAATCGTGTGACCCTGAGAATGAGGCAAAAGCCCCTCTATCGCTATACGTTATGAAGAGAGCTTTGGCTACAGGAAGACCTTAACTGCCATACTTAACATACTTATTCCAACGCACACCTATGCAACATTAGCTCATTAGCCATGACTGCATCTGCTGCGCTTACTCCAATGTACACTATTTAAATGTGAATTATGCTGTTTTATACCCCGAAGCTTTACATATCACACACATACACATACACACAGACATGCATACACACACACATGCATACACTAATGTGCCAGACAACAAGAAAGAAAGCAGTAAAAATGGCTACCTGGCTAACGTCTACCCTATGCTGCAGGAACCGATTACTATATTAGGCCAAATAACCTAAATACACCCAAAAAGGCTTCATAGCTCGTTACACGAACACAATGCCACGGGTGATCTTTTTGTTTTAGGACGAGGGGACCTAATAATACAATAATTGATACAATACTACACGGCTGACTTACACCCTATTTCAAACTAGACACTATATTAGGTATACAGAGGGTTTGAGAAGCGGGCACCAGGGTGGGGTCTGTCGCACAATGTCGCGTCATATCGCGCACCCTAAGACTCACCTGGGTTTTCGTAGGCGTGTAAGAATCCCCCAAGCCCCTCCCAGTCACTACAATCGGGGGTCCTATCGCGATAAACTTAAACCTGGTTTCGCGATGTCCGCCTCCCGCAGCTCGCGTCTCCTTTGGGTTTCACCCAACCCCTCTCCTAAGGCCTACTCCTGTCTGATTGGGTGGAATGTCCCATGACGTCACCGAAAGTACGCAGCTTCAAAGCTACGATTGGATTAAACGTTAGGCCTGCCTAATATTCAGCGGCTCGCCTTTAAGGTTTATGGCAGCTTCCGGGTTGTATGAGGCTTGTAATTGGTTTGTCACACTCAGAAATGTAATTGGTGAGCCGTATCAAAGACGCACAGTGACTTCAACAGAGAAAAACGCACTAGAGACATAATGCAGCTGTTTCGTGATCCTAACAGTTATTGGATTTTTGCAAAGCCTGTGGACCTGTAATTCTATTTTTTGTGTTTTGTGATGTACATGCTGACGTATTCCGTGCATTTTTTAATTCAGTTTTAGGATTGTCACATTTGGGCAACAAATATGGGCACTTCTGATAATTCTAATAATCACTACACTCTATGGACAAAAGTATTAGGAGACCTGGACATTACACCAACAGGGACTTTTATGACATTGCATTCTAAATACATAGACATTAATGTGCCGAAAGGACATACTAAGGGACATACTAAGACATTTTTGTCAAGGCTATGCTTCCAACTTTGTGGGAACAGTTTGGAGAAGGCCCTTTTCTATCCCCAACATGACTGTCACCCAGTGCCAAAAGCAAGAGGTGGTTGGATGCGTTTGGTGGGGAAGAACTTGACCGGCCCGCATATAGCTCTACAAATGCTCTACTGGATGAACTGCCAACAGCCTTGAAATTCCTGGCACAGCCCTGCCTTGTTTTGTTTTTTTTTGGTCCTGTTCCATCAAATTAGGGCCTATGTTACACTGTGCACAGGCAGCATTGCATTTGCGTCTATTACCCGGTATCTGTACTGGGTAGCGTAGAGAGAGCTCAGGTGCAAGGTCTTGTAGAGTGTGTGGCCCCACTCCCTTTATCCTGGGATCCGGGAAGGAAATGTTAGTGAGTATGGTGTAATGGTCAGGTGTCCCAATACTTTTGTACATATAGTGTATTTGAACATTGTGCCATTTTTTATATACATTTTAAAACAAAGTGTAATGTGCGGCTGGAAGTTGACTGTGTAGCTGAGAGGGGTGTCCGTGTATTTGAGTGTGATCTGTGCTGCTGAGAGTATTGTGCATACCTCCCAACAATCTTGGTTGTCGTGGGGCGGTTGTGTTCTGTCTTGGGTAGCAGCCACTTCTGGGGAGCATGGGCTGTCTGGGAGATCCTCTAACGGGCCAAGAGTAGTGTGTGTGTGTGTGATTTGTGTATCAGCAAGTGAGGCGGTGTATGTAATGTGATCTGTGTGGCTGAGAGTTGTAGTGTAATCTTTGTGGCAGAGATGGATGTCTGGCTGAATATGATCTGTGCAGCTGAGAGTGCTATCCGCGTGGCTGACAGTGGGGTGTGTGGTGTAGTACGCACACACAGTACATGTGCGAAGGTTCTGGGGAAGCCTTGCTCTTTCACAGCGTAGCTGGTGCTTTTGGCTGGCTTCTCACCAATCTAGGTTGGACAGGAGATCTGTCTCTATTAGAGGTACTCTGTACACGTGACAGGCTTCCTAAACTAGGAAGTGTCTCACAAAGTCAGGATGGGTGGCAACCATCATGGAAATGCATGGCTTAAAATAGTATCAAGTTACAGACAGGAACATCATTTCTCCATTCATCAATTAAGAGGCACTTCTTGTGAGAACAAGATATGCCAGAAACATCGTATCGTAGACATGTTAGATACCATGCAGTAGTAGTGCTGAGAAACAGACAGCAGGTGGCTTCTGTGGGAGTCCCTGAGTTAAACAGCCATATTTACAAATATCATCACTGATTTGGTTGCGAGGAAGGAGGAGAGTAAAAACTCAGACAAGTGATCTAATAACTATCTTGTAACCATGTACCTTAATTCTGTGTACCAGGTCTACAATTTCATGGAAAACCTTGATAGTTTTTTCACCCATTCCAGGAATACAACATATGTAGGTCTCCAATTAATATGTATTAAGCATTTCAGAATATGAATCATTAGGGATTATGACTTCTATAAAGTGTGAAGGTGTAGAACCCATATAACTGATTCCCAAAAAGATTTTAACAGATCACCAAATATATAGGTAGTTGTGTATATTTATATGCATGCAAAAGGGGAAAAAATAAACATATATACTATACATACAAATGATGTGCATGATTTTTTTTCTGTATTGCTCCTGTATCAAGGAAGTGATTGTTTGGAACCTGTGCAAAATTCAAATAAAGCCACACCTTTTATTATAAGAGACTCTTGTACATAATACATTATAATAACCCTGATTCCTCGCACTCGCAAGTTGGCTAGAAATGCAAGTTTGCAACAACAAATATGCACAAATTAAACAAGTCCACTAAAGGGAATTTAAATCCCCAAAAATATTACAGCCGGCATACAGTCGCATGCAGGAGATGAAAATGTATGCAAGTTTAAAGAAGCAGGCAACCTGCGAATTCCAGCAAGTTAAGAAAATTAAAAAATCTAAAAACATTACATTGCCAGCATTTCCCGGATTATGGGCTACAGCTATAGGAGTTGATGTTCTTGTGATAAGCCTTTATGCACACTGGTTTCTGTAGTACCCTGGGTTGGTCTTGGACACAGATTTTATTCTGGGTCTGCTGTTTGAACCCCAGCATCCCTTTTATTATAAAGATTAGCTCTGCAGGGGATCTGGATCTTAGTCTTGCAGTCAGACCTCTATTTGAAGTCGGATTATATGACAACCTCGAAAAAAAACCCTCATCTTGTATTCTTGTATTGAAGCAAATACGGTGTGTGTGTGTATATATATATGGCATTGCAGTGGTTAACTATAGACTTTTTTTTTCTTTTGCTGTAGGTAACCTTTTGCACCTTGTCCTTGAATGTATACTTTGGAATTTGCCTCACCTGTTAGAATGAGAGGGCTCTAAATGCTTGACACATGTACCCACTTTGAACCTTAGCCACATTTTCTGGGAATGCTGCCAATAATGCTAATCATCGCTTGTGTAGAATAACGTCAGGCCGGCAGGTCAGATGGCCAGTCTGTGCCTGCTTGCATCTCTTCTAATACTTTATGTCTTCTTGCCATCTGCATCTCAAGGATTTTACCTTTGCTGTTTCTATTCATTGGGATTTCTTACTTCTTTCTGCCAGACTCTCACCAACTTTTATTTTTTAATTGTAAACATTATTTTTATTTATATTTTTAGCATGTTAAACAGCAAAAAAGAAAAATTTCGAAATAACATATGCAAATAGAGTAATAGTCTTAGTAACTTCCTTATGTAAAGGGCATGAGATGCAAAGAGCCTAACAGAGGCATAGCGCAAGTTAAGTACTGAATCGGGATTCTGCGGCAGTTTAACTCCAGACTGTCAAGACAGAGAAGGAGAACCCGCATCTAATGGTTATTGTGAACCAAATATAATAGTATAATAGCAGCATAAAATACAGAAAATAATATTAAAACATACAATCTGGAAATCATCTGTTCCTTCCACATTTGAGATCTCTAGGTAACATAACCTTTGCTACAATTCATCCTTGTCCCTTACCTTCTATCTCAGTCTCTCCAACATCTAATGATATTATAAGCTTACAAGAGCAGGGCCCATTTCTCTTTCTGTACAGTATGTTTTATAAGGGTGTTGCGTGCAGCTTCTCCCAAATCCTAAATATAAATTCCTTTATTTTATTTTTAATATTAACATGTTGAATAATCCACAAAAACGTGCTTACAAAGTACTTTAGTATGCATTCTTTTTGGTGAGGCTGCATGAGGCACTAGGGTTTCCATTTAAGTGAATCAGATGACTCAAGAAATGTCTCTATATGCTTTCTAACACTAGATACCCACAGAGGTTAGACTCCATATATTAAATTTCACGTACAATTAATCTTGGTTTATTTACATTGGTAACATGTTACTTCAGAAAAAATATAATTGCAGGAACATGATGTTCTTTTCGTGAGGCTAGGTTAGGAATAACATTAATTGTTTCGTGTTTGCCTTCTTTTGGATCAATAAATATAGATGCACATAAATGAAGCTGTCTGATGGACTTATGTAACAAGTCTAAATAAATGAGGACACCTGTACCTTGGAAAATCCTGCTCTGGGGCTCTCTCCTCAGCCTCCAGCTGCCATATCTACACAAAGAGAAAATTCAAGGGACTTTGGGAAAGTATCTAGGCATACCCATTGCAGCTTCTGTGGATACCACTGGATAGCCAGGATTTGATTCTGTAAAAGGGTCATGACAGAACGAGGAGTGAAGTATTAAAAATGCATAAAGGTCCTAGGAACCATTCACCAAGCCTCAGGTGCAGATTCAGAAGGTTCCTTGGCAGGGCGACATGATATTGATATTCTTAAAGTGATTGGCAACCACAACTCCCCTCATTTGCCAGTTCATATCCATGGTAGCAGAGCAATGGTGGGTCCTCAGAAAGGGGGTTGCATAAAATTGTACTTGGGGATCCACAGTTTTCATGAATGGGAGGGTTAGAACCCCAAATTGCACCATCTGCAGAAGAAAGATGTTATTGAAATATCTTAGAGAACAGAAGAGTTGTGTACTTCCTATTCCTAATGCAGGTTTAAAAATGGTAGCCAAACATTTTTCTATAATAAATTAACAGTTGTGGAAATTAGTTACCTTTAAGATCCATGACAAACAAACCCCAAATTCCTTGTTTACTAAACCATGTCTACTACTAAAAAAAATAAAACAGCAAAGGGCAAGACAGTAGTGGTTTACTCTTTTTCTCATCACTTTTGCAGTTTATATTTACATATGGTGCTGTGAGAGTTCTTGTGCCTCCCGTATTTTGATAATTCCCTTAATGTCAAGCTTTAAATATATTAAATATACATGGCTGTATAGGAAAGCATATTTAGAAGAGAGGATTCCCAGTACTATTTCCTTAAAACTAAGACAGTAAATCAGCGGATGAAATATTTCTTACAATATTATTAATGATACCAATAAAACCTTGTGGAAACTGGGAACAGGGATCTTCAGTTAGGGTAGGAGTGCCCACATTCCTGAAGAGTGGGCGAAGGGCCCACCTTACATGAGAAAGTGTATGAGCATAGGCTTACTTTGTGGAATAGAGTAAAAAAAAAAAGGCCAAACAGAACACCTGTAGAACTACAGCAATTGACCCACCAGATCTTCCTCATTTTGCAATGACGATTCTGTAACTTGATTCCAGTAGTAACTGGTGTGGAGGTAGCATGCAGACCATGTCAGACACCTTAGGAGCATTATAACATAATTATATGAAAAATATCAATTACAGTCATTATAGGTGTAAAAGGACTTAAAGTGATCTGACTTAACCAAACAATATTTAGCCAGTTCAACATGATCACAGGAAGGACAGACGGAGACTTATTTAAGTGCAAATGTAGCCCCCGAAGCCCACATCAAAGGGCAACTTTGTAAATTGTAAATGACATTGTCTGTATAGTCTGTTTGTAAAAAGTGTGTGATAGTGTGTGACTATTGTCTTTTGATGTTGTATACCTAGGATTGTATCTATAGGATTGTAAATTGTATGTATTGTCTTTTGAGATTGGTTTATCTATAGGATCGTAAATTGTATGTTGTATAATAGTGTTAGCATTGTCTTTGATATTAGTTAAACAATAGTAATGTACCTTTGATCCCATCCTATAAGAACTCCCCGTATGTTCTTAGTTTTGACACAATCTTTCCATCCTTGCTGCAGTTAGACACAATCTTTACATACATCATTCCCAATGTAACCCTGTGTGTGTTAGCCTTCATAGGCTTCATTACAGCATTAAACCCTCCATTTTCCTATCAAAGAAGTATTTTCTTGTGATTATTCGAGCTACCTGGATTTAAGTTATTAACCCCTAGACGAAGGTGTGTTGGCACCTGGAATCCCCTTCTTCCCCAAATATATCCCATTTCCGACAACTGGCACTTTAGTGAAATTTTAAACAATGTGGTTGGGTGAAGAGGTAAACTCAGTGAACTATTTACCTTGGGCACTACCCTAGGCCCACCATAGCGCCTTCATCTGCTGCCTCCCACAGCCACATCCTCACTGTTGCTCTCCATGTTTTTAAAGCATGCTATGGAGGCTGTGCCCACTTGGAACAGTTTTCCATAGTGTGCATTGGCCAGAATAAGTCATTACATAGATTAACTAACATGTTTTGGTAAAGGTCCACCAAGAAAGCATTAGGACAGGGGTGTCCAAGTTTTTTCTGCAGTGGGCCACTTAATCAGAATTGTATACGTGCGCGGGCCGCACTCATTTTTCACTGTGAGAAAATATAGCCTTTAATAAAATATGCAGATTAAAATAAAGTAAATGACACAAAATCTTTACTTTTCCTCTCACTGATTTCCGGGCCTAGAAAGTGTTATGACTACAAATTCAGGATAATTAAAAATGAAATAGTTCTATTTATTCTAGGGATGCACCAAAATGAAAATCTGGACCAAAACATTCACTGTTCACTTCAACCTTCAACTTCAACAGTTCAACCCAAAATGACTCCCCACCTTTAAAAATGTGAGTTTTTATTATTATTTTTAATAAAAATAGGTAACACACTACAATTGGACAAAAAAATTAGCAAAATGACTTGGCATGATAGGAGTGTGATTGCTAACTAGCAATCACACTCCTATCATACCCAGGTAACCAGTAAATGCTGGTACCTAGGCATGATGGGACTGTGCTTGCTGTTAGCAATCACACTCCTATCATGCCAAGTCAGCCAGTACATGCTGGTACAGGGTGGCTGTAAGTGATGTTGGACGCCCCTGCATTAGGATACGATGTACTGTCTCAGGGCAGACACATAAGGCACCTAATACAAAGTTTGCTAGTACCTAGTAAAGAAAGGGAACTAGTCTTATAAACAGATTACCTTGACATTGCTTGTCCTTGACATGTAGACTAAGAGGAGTTGGGTTGCGGCACAGTGACCTATGGAGAAAATATTTTCAAATATTTCAATTGGTTTCATAATACCCACATAATTAATAAAATAATTTGCATTTCACTCTGCTTTCAGTTGATCATCAGCTTCTGTAAACAACCTCCAGACATCATTATAGGTCTATACAAGTAGGTATTTATGAGGGAAATTTTACCTACTGTAATTCCTTGGGGAATTATGTGCACTTGAATATAATATACTTTAGACCCAAAGGTGAGGGAAAATTCATAAATATATGTCGCTTATATATACATCAAACTTTAACCAAAAGTACAAGGGACGTTTGAAAAGTTTCCGCACTTTTATATTTTCGTTGGAAATGGTGAAGGCGGGAGGAGTAGTAATTAGTCGTGTCTTAGCCTGTCCCTGTGGTTTAGTATAAACGTTTTCACCCTGGGGTGAGCTTGACAAAGGCCCTGTTTGGCCGAAAAGTTGCTTTTTTTTTTGCTTTCTCTAAATAAAATATCCTAAAGATTGGAAGCTGTTTGGAGTGCTGGGATTCCTTTTCTTTGTTCGTATGCCCTGATTCATGCCTTCAGTTTAGTAAAGTGGGTGCGAGGTGGGTGTCTAAGCAGCTGACAGAGGAGCATAAGCACAAGCGCTTAGACGTTTGTTCCCGACACATGGCCCATTATCGTGAAGAAAGTGATGATTTTCAGCAGAAGATAGTCACTGGTGATTGTGTACATAGCAAAGTAGATATTATGGGATATTGCCATATCAGTCACAGAGACAACATATAGGGTCCTTTAAGTCCTTAAGACCTCACATGTCCCTTCAAATAAAATCTCTCATTCTATGAATGTGATGGCCAGAAAAAGGCGTCACAATCTTTTGGAGAATGTGCTTGGGGCATACATTTTAATAGTTCAGTGATTCACAACCAAAACCTCTCAGACTATACACTGCCATGTAATATATAGGGCAAAATAAAAACAATTACGTTATTTTAGGACAATCTCACTATACTTACCATTCACTACCTTCTGATTCTCGGAAGCCTTTCGCAAATGGGTTACTGGCAATCTTTAGTTGTGTTATCTGTCGACAAAAAAATAAGCATGCAGTAGAAAAATGGTACCAAGATACAAGTGTGACAAATAGAAATGTGCATTGTGGAGATGCATCCTTAACGGATTTGATACAGAAAGGATAAGGAAAGTATTTTGCCCGTCTATCTAGATATGTAAGCAAATTGCAGATTCTGCTAAAAAAATTCTCTGTGATATACATAAGGTTGGTTTCTAATACATTTGTATCACGTAATCATTTAATCACTAAATACCATTGCATAGGTTTCTTTAGAGTATATTACTGTAAATGTAGGGTTTTTACCCCAGCATAAATGATCCCCCACATCCCACGATCTCTCCCTTTGTAGAAGTTTTGTAAATGAGCATCTAATCCTTTCTGTACAAATTTGTAGTTTATTCCAAGGATTTTCAAAGTTGGTTCGCAAGTTATAATAATGGCAAGTTGCAATAAAATACAGTGCTCTGAAAAAGTATATGCCCCTTCCCGATTTCTTGTATTTTTGCTTATTTTTAACATTTCAATTTTCAGATAGTTCAATTCAATTTAATAAAACTCACGGGATAACACCTGTGCTCAAGGCTTCAGTGAATACAAATATAATATTATAAATGTCACCAACTTTGTACTTGTATTCTAGTAAACAAGTTTCAATAATGAATCAATCTTCAATCTTGAAATCAGTGTAGTTTATCAACAGATCCACAGTAATTAGATTTTATCTGGTGCCAAGAAACTTCTTTGCCTGTATACAATGTTTCCGGCAATGGATTGATTTGATGGAAGAACCCACATTTAGCACCTGTACCTTAAAAGAGTCTGCACCTTGGAGTATATTTTAATGCTGGAGATATCTACTTATATATAGAGTAGGCATTTTATATATGTTTCCTAGTGATAATTTTAATAAACATAATTACATGAGGACCATGTGTTCTGTTCTCTTTTTTTCTTTTCAACTATTTTTAGTAAATAGTTGAGTAAACACAGACTGCAACTTTCTAAATGATCATTTCATTTGTTGAAGCAAAAGAGTTAATCAAAACCTTTATCATGCATGTTAAAAAAGTATTTGGCCCCTAAACCTAATAACAAGCTGTGCCCCCCTTGGCAGAAACAACCGCAATCAAATGGTTGCGATAACTGACAATGACTCTTTCAGGCAGAATTGTTATAATTCAGCCACATTGGAGGGTTTTGAGATTTTAAGATCATTCCACAGCATCGGATTCAAGTCAGGACTTTGACTAGCCCACTCCAAAACATTCATTTTGTTTCTTTTGAGCTTTTTAGAGGTAGACTTGCCTGTGTGCTTTGGCTCATTATCCTGCTGCACAACCCAACTGCTCTTAAGCTTTAGGTGACCAACTGATGACTGGACATCCTTCTTCAGGATTTTCTGGTAGAGAGCAGAGTTCATGGTTCCATCAATTATGGAAAGTCGCTGAGGTCCTGAAACAGCAAAGCAGCCCCAGACCATCACACTACCAGCATCGTGTTGGTATGATGTTCTTATTGTGGAATTGTGTGCTAGCGTTACACCAGATGTAACAGGACCCATGTCTTCGGAAAAATTCCACTTTTGACTCCTCAGTTTTTATCTTGGGGGTCATCAATGTTTATTTTTGGCAAGCCTTTGTGTTCTTTTTGGTCAGAAGTAGTTTACGTCTTGCAACTCTATCCAGTATTCAATTTTTGCACAGTTTCTTTCTTATTGTGGAATCGTGAACACTGACCTTCACTGAGACAAGTGAGGACCTGCAGTCCTTTGCATACACTATTGGAGAAATTTTGGTAGGTCACTCCTGGGAAGGTCCACCACTATTCCAAGATTTCTTCATTTATAGATAATAACCTTAGAAATGGCTTTGTAACCCTTACCAGACTAATAGATGTCAACGACTTTGTTTCTTCTCTGTTCTTGAATTTCTTTAGATTTTGCTGGGTTTTTTAGAACCTTTTGGTCTACTTCACTTTGCAAGACAGGTTCTATTTAATTGATGCTGAGATTTAACAGGGCTGGCAGTAAAAAGGCCTGGGTGTATCTAGTGAAAGTGAACCCAATTATCAATTACATTTGGTTAATTGGTTGATTTAGTAACTAAGGAGGCAATTACTTTTTCACATAGAGCCAATTTGGGTTGGATAGCCTTTTTCCTTCCATACATGAGATCCCCATTTACAAGCTGCATTTTATGTTTACTCACATTGTCTTTGTTTTATATTAAAATGAGTTTTATGATCTGAAACACAGTGTAATTTGTCACAGTGTGACAAATATGCAAAAACAAGAGGATGGGGGCAAGACTTTCCTGGGTAGCTGTCTCTTCATATTGCATATTTAAGATGGTGAGATAATATCTCCCCAGCATGCACCTTTAACTCATTGTTAATGTATATGATTATGCCTATATGATCATCATCATGATTTCTATTGCGTTGGTAATAGCCCATTGGGTGAATCCCAATTATGCTCCTTACCCTTTGATTTTGGTAGGCTGTCACAGCTGTAAACTGGGTCTCAGGGAATACAAAAGACACAAAGTTCTGATCGGCACGAGATTCTCCACCCCTGTTTCGATCAGAGAGCAAGATGTGAAGCCGTGGCTGGTAGCGGTGCATGGAGTTCAGTATTATCTAATAAAAAAAAATACACATACGGAGAAGATAAAAAACGCAGTGAGTTCAGCATGATGTTCTATAACTCAACAGAGTGACATGCATTTATTAGAGAGACATTTGCGTTAAGGATGCCCTCAAAAAAAAGAGACTTGCAGCTAAATAGAAGGTGCTTGTCCGGTAGATCATATGTTCAGATAGCTGATACACCCTATATGTATGGAATATGACCATTACTGACAATCTGTATATTACACATTGTATGTTACATTGGTCAGACTTTAACGTTAAGCATGATCTTAATGTAAGGGTCCGGTTTATCCATTTTGTTTATTGTTCTTGGTGTGTTTTAAATTAGTGGCAAAAAATACAAAATGGGAAGCGCATCCTAAAAAGCATACAAGTTAAATTCATGGGATGTCGCTGAAACGTGCCAAACAATATATTCTCATATAGTGTAACAGAATTCCACAATGCCTCAGATAGGTGCATTTAAATAGTAATTGTTGGGTGTGTGCTGATTCCATGCTTTGTTGTATAAATTGATGACAACCCCTAATGAGTTTATCATTATTGCAAAAGTTACCTTAAATCTAACTACAATAACTTGGAAGAGTTACATTTTTTGTATTTTTTAAACGTCTTATCACCTTTCATATCACTGTTGGTAATAAATTGTACCTTTGGTAACGTGTATTTGAAGGATGCACCTTACTTACATGTCCTCTCATGTCTTGGGCATTGTTGGTGATCTTCAGTCTGTCAAAGGAAACAGTCTGCCTCATCCAATGCGCTCCCTTTGCAGGAGAGTCTGGGTGGAAGTGAAGACGTCCAGGTGGTGCCGGGTCTGCGGGTCCCGAAACCAACCATGAAGAGGTGTGAAAGGCATACCTAAGAAATAACACAACACGCAACACGTTCAGACTAGGATTCATGTTTTCAAAATAAACTACGCAATACATTCAGTTTGTGAAAAGTATTTTGCCATAGTTACCCCTGGCAAATTTGTACTTGATTATGCAAGGTGTTAATATTGTTTATTTTGTGTTATTATTTGAACCGTCCACATTTTGAATGAACACATTGCCCTCAAAGATTCCATGAAATTAACCCTTATTTGGTCCCTGACCTCTTCTTATGTACAGGTTAGCTTTATGCATATCACATGAAAGTTAAAAGTCCCTCACATATTTGAGATATATAGTACCTCTGATGTAAGGCTGGTCCACTAAGCTATTCTTAGTGAAGTAAAACTCCCTTATATTACATGTAAGCCTCTGACCCTCTACGTTTATACTTATTGACCTAAGATTTATCCTCCTAGTAAAAAAAATCACTTCTAACTATTACCAAAACTGCCTATTTGAAGGCTCGTATAACCTCAAAGTTTGAGATAAACATGAGTGGGTCAAGCTTTAGACTTTGGACCCCTTAGAACCTGCTTATTTATTTTTGGTGCATTTTTAGATGTTTACAGGTTAATTAAATCCTGGATTACTAGTGCTCTATTGTAGGTGTTTGTCCCTTCATACCTGTATCTCTTGTCGCCTACTGGAAGGAAGTCAAGAAGGAGAGAATAATCTGCTGTTGGATCCATCCCCCAAATACGGATTTGGAAAAGAGGGAACATTCGCCTTGACATTTGGTTGTATGACAATTAGAATTACCATATAGCCAAAGGGGGAAGAAAAAACAAGCAAAACACATTAAATGGTACTCTTTCACAGCAATCACTTAATTATACACCAAATATATCTGCTTCATCATTCTCAGAGCAGATGACATTTTAGCAAGTCTCTCTCTCTCTCTCTCTGTCCTTACCTCCCTGCCTTTGTAACAATCATCTCTGTTCCTAGACAGTTAAAGGTCTCCCATAGTCCGGCTGTCTCCAGGCTAACGGTCACACCACGCAGAGCTGTATTCTTGCCAGAGACATCATCCTGAGGGGGGCGAGGAGCATCTAGGAGCGAAGGTGACCAGGGAGTGGCATTAGGAGACACGAAACACCTAGAATCACCTAGACACAAGGCTGCAAAGAGAGAGTAACCAAAAGACGAGGTTCAGCATAGAAAACTAAAAGAAAGAAAGAATGAAAACAAACAATAAGATCATTATACGTTACATTTTAGTTACTGGGGTACAGAAGAGTAAACAGGGAAACACCTGTAGAGCTTATGTACATATTGACAGCAAAAGCTGCTAAGGTTATTACATTTTTGTCAAAATTATAAATAAATGGCAAGATACAGAATAAAACTGAACTTCTTTTTAAATACCGGTACTTGATATGCTCTCACTTTAAATATGCAGAGCACTTTCCAGTCCTAGTTTATAAGAACTACTATATGGAACTTGAAAAGAGTTCTGTAGTGGAAGATAATGTAATAGGTTATTTATACGATTTTTAATGAGATGACAGGCAAGCTAAAGAAGAGCTTTGTAGGCACATCTATTCAAGTTCAAATAAGACTTTTTAAGAAAAAAAAAGTGTACCAAAATGTACCAATCAATTAGTCTATCAAAGTGGAGAGGTAAAAACATTTCAGCCGAAGAGTATTTTCCCATGAAAATCAATTGTTATCACTGTCGGAAATGGGATATACAAGTCACATTGGAATAACCAAAAAGAAATGTAATAATTTAAATGTAATAATTTTGACAGATAATCTAGCGTCTCCCGTTTTGTAACGCCAGGGACAATAAGCAATACAGCATGACATTGAAATTAATATTTTATTATAGAATAAAGCTGGAATATTATCACTGTTATAATAAATATAATATCATTGTACCTTGAATAAAGTAAGTAATTTATAGGATTTAAATGAAATATCAGATATATATCTCAGTGTGGTACCAGTTAAAAATAAATCATGCAGGGCTTCCTCAAAGTGGGACTTCAAGCTAAGACGATTATATAGCATAAAAAAGTAGCTAAATTAGGTTTGGAGGCATAAAAATAGTACTGTTTTATCTTTCTATAAATAGCTGTTGATTTCTTTACTCCTACATTGTCTTATATATATATATATAAATGGTTGCAATGCACTATTTTACTAATATTATATGCTATTCTGGCACACCTTGAATACTTATATCTATTTTTAATATATGCAAAAGAAGTAAGGCACCACAGCAGGCTTGCATAGGGAAATCGAATGGGTGCTAACACTACTTACGTGGTGGTTTCTATTTGCTTTTCCCTTCTTTCCCGTACATATGAAATCTAAGCTTTGTACGAAATGGGGAAAACAGAGGTAGCTACTACAGATGCATATTTCATAACATTTTGGGTGCATTTTAAGGCATCTTACCTGTTGAACTAGCATGGTGCATTATTGGCTTCACAGACATCTTGTCAGTATGATTCCAAAGCACAGAACCCCAGTCTTGATCTCAGGCGCTAACGTTTTTGGGGACCCTGATCTTCTGTTTTCTTTGAGCGCACTATACTGTGCTGTCTCTCCCCTTCTCGCAGGTTCTCTGTCCCCTCTTGCTCCTTCTCGTTATGACTTTTAGCTGCCAGGGTCCCAGAGGAGTGAGAGCTAAAAGTCTTTTTTTTTCTGAATATCAAAAATATTTGTGAAATGATGCTTTGTACCCCTATTGATTACTCATAATGAAAATTCTTCCCGAGTGGCCAAACAACACTCAACACCTGCACATTTCAAACAAAAGTATAAAGACAGGAGTGTTAGCCCTGTCCCCTGATGCACACAGTTAAGGACAAGCTGCAGTGACTCTGGCAGGTGCCCTAAGATTTTGCCCCCCAGCGGTGTCTCATCTATCTTATAGGTGTCACTTCCAGTCACACTTTATAATAAGTCCTAATAATCTCCTTGACAGGTCTTGATTAATGAGACCAGCAGCCCTTATGAGATGCATGGACAGTGCATGGACAGTTTTCTTTCCTGCATGGTGGAAGGTCTGCATAATTAAGCATATTAATGAAAACTAAAGGTAATTGGATGTTACAATTTATAGAATCTTTTAAAGTAAAATGCCAAAGTGCCAAATAACATTTTTTTACCGGTGTGGCTGCATGGGGTTTGTTTTATGGGAAAACATAGTAGATACCATAGCATATAAGAGTTCAAACCACACACAACTAATATAAAAGGGCTAGCGAAATGAGCACTTGATGTTTTTGGAAAGGAAATGGGCTAATAGCCTGTTGTTTGTCATCAATTTTCATGCCTTTAGAAAAAAAATAGTGATTATTGTAGTTTTGAAGTCAATAAAAATACAACCTTTAGTGTGCTTGGTCAATGTTCATGGCTCAAACTCACCTTTCAAACGTTTGACAATTTATAATTTTTTGAGTAAAGACATGTAGATGTAGGTTTCCTACAGGAGACTCACTAGGGAAGGTCAGATAAACTCAAGTGTGTGTGTGTGTGTGTGGGGTTTCCAGTTATGGTCCATGCCTCAAATGAATATAAGACGACCCTATAGGAAAAAAGTTTTACTAATAAATGTTAATTAATGTAAACTATTTTTGTTTAATAAAAGCTATGATTGAGATTGTTTTTATTTCCTTTTATTTTCCAACCTGCCAACCAGTTATGCACATCTGCCCCCAGGTTTGCCCCATGATATGCCTTTTAACCCTCTAAATGCTACTGTGCCCCATGATATGCCTTTTAACCCTCTATATGCCACTGTGCCCCAAGATATGCCTTTTGACCCCCCATTATCCAATATGCCTCCAGAAATGCCTTATACCCCTATATGCAACTCTGGCAGCGCTGCGGGAACTCTCCGACAGCTGGGGAAGGTCTGCGCGATGGACGCAGACAACCCCCGCTGCTAACGGCACCTCCTTCCGGCTGCAGCGGAAGTTGCCTACGTGATTCGTGTAGACATCTACCTGCTGCCCCTACACACCCTGCAGCGCTGCGGGGGATCTGGATCTTAATCTCATAGTCAGACCATTGAGGTCCGATTATAAGACGACCCCGATTATAGGACGAGGGGTATTTTTCCGAGCATTTGCTCTGAAAAAAACCTTGTCTTATAATCAAGCAAATACGGTAATTGAATTTCAAGATAGATCTTGATAATTGGTGTAATTCCTTTTTTAAGTTACTGCTGCCGTTCACTCCTTGACTCTAGCAGAAATGCAATTTAAACTCATGAATAGATGGTACCTGGTTCCTTCTAGGATACACAATGTGTACAAAAATCGCTCAGAAATTTGCTGGAGATGTAAGTTAGAAAAGGGAAATTTCACGCACATCTGGTGGAATTGCCCAGGAGCGAAAGACGCTTGGAAAAAGATATATAATCTTATTACTATTATAACATCAAAGGTCATGGATAGATCTCCTATAACATCTCTTCTACACTTAGACTGGCCAGTTCTTCGACCTAAGGAAAAATGATTTATTATTCAGTCTATTCCATAAAAATAACTATTGCTCTTCATTGGAAACAAGACTTAACTATTCCATGGTGTATGGTCGTTTCCCGTTTAGGATTATTTTAGGGAGATCCCACCAGGAGGTCAACCTCAGAGCGCTTCAAGTCAGGCTGAGCTGGGTTTATAGGAAATGATCCATATTACCGCAGGATTAGGCAGAGCTAACTCAGTCCATCTTGTAGGAGAAATTTACTGGGGTTTTTCCTTGCCAACACATTGTGATATCATAAAACAACGGGTCCAAATGATAAATATCTCCAGGTTACATAGGATCTGGGACACCAAAGATAATACAAACTTGTCTCATGTGAGACACCCTTGGGCCTGCACCCTAATGATTAAACTCATCAACTCCACAGGAACTGTTCTGTCCAGTCGATCGTGTTCTTTTGACAAGGACTTGCAAATTAAGTTCATACTCCCCCCCCCAGCATGTACTTAGTTCATCTTTGTGTCCTTATGTCATTTGACAAAAGTTTTACTTAAAAAAAAATATATTATATAAAAAAAACTAAAAAATAATGCTGTATTGACACCTATCGTGTTACAGCAGAGAATGTATTCCTCAGCGGCAGTTAAAAGAATTGTAACTAAATGGAACTTAATGCACCATAGAAGTCTTGCAGGTAGGTGGGAAAAAAATTCTATTCTGACCTCTGTCAGCATCAGGAAACCCATAAATTGAAGGCAGCCCTGCCAGGACACGGCAAGCATTTTCCCACTTAGATGGGATGCAAGAAGGGTAAAGTAACTGTAGCAGCCAATCAGTGACAGGAAAGCACTCCAACTAAAATGAATGGAAGCACTGTGTTAAAGCAAGTATATCATGTGCTAGTTATAGGTGTTTAGCTACATATATCCTGCGAGGAAGATAGCTGGGAATGGAGACCGGGGTAAATGCTCATGGGAGGATTTGGCAGAATCTCCCCAAGGGGGGGGGGCACCTCATGTATGTAAAGCAACCTTTCAGCTATCAAATGCATTAACTCCTTCATAGGGCCTACAAGACCAGTAACATACCTGGTGTGTCATCGCGCATGCAATATTTTCTACAGCAAATGACGTGCATATTTAACATCAGCTCTGTGCTGAGTCGACATGATCCATAGTGGAAAGGGGCAGATTGAAGAATCTCCCTTGTTAACAGGTCCATTAAGCAGTGGGACACTCAGGGGGGCTGATCGTCTGTTGGACCCTCCCTTGGTTTTGACTTCTACATAAGCCATGATACATCATTGGTTAGAGGTAAGTGTACCTTGTCCTCGGAAAAGTGTTTGGCGAACACATCTACCGTATGGTGATTACCCGAGTGGTACAAATGCATACTGGGGAACTTGCAGAATCCACCATGCATTTGATTTGGTTTGGTGACACCATAAAAAGTTAAAGGGACCATGCAGCTTTCATATGCATTAAAGTGCATATGGCGGCTGAAGTCTCCCTTTACTCTCACGTCAATGCTTTATGGATATAGAATGGGCATATCTTTCCCATTGTTATTTATTGGAAATTTCAACTACGACATCAGCTTAAATGGTGCGTGAAAAGTTGTGGCCATCTACTTAGGATGATGTGAACATACACAAGCACTATTACAGTATATATGCCCATAATGCTCCTCACACCCTAGCATCAGAAACAGGCAATGAAGTCACTGCCAGCTGCGCAGTTCATGCTGTGGTATGCAAATTACCATTACCTCATAACCCCGTCAATTTTATTTTATAAGATTTATAGAACAAAAAACTAAGAAAAAATCTAATTCGAGAACATGCAAAAAAGAATGTCCAGGGGAAGAGTCTTTTAATTACAATCCGTGACACATGGCAACAGAAAGTGATCAATGGTCCTGCTTCCACTTCCGAGAATAAAATAAATTGATCAGTTTTAGTCCATCATTAATATGTAAATTCCAATGATAAAACTCCAAGTACAAAACCTCTGGAAGTCTGATCAAGAAGCTGTCAATAATAGGAAGTAGATGCTCCTTTATTCAAGATTACTTCTTCCCTCGTTGACTTCTCATGTCCTTCTTCATCCTTGCATCTACAACCTTGAAATGACCCTTGACTCCAGCTGGACGACGAACCTTTCGCCCAACACCCTTCTTAGACACCACATATGTAACCTGGCGCTTCTCTTTTCCAATACCAGCTTTTTTATATACACTATGAAACAGAAAAGGGGAAGACATGGACATTTACCAATATGAATTACAATTAAAACAGATGAGTATAGTAACATGACATGAAAATCGATAAAATATAAACAATGCTCAACAGGTCATGTATAAGGTTGCGGTTTACTTTGAGCGCATCAACTGTTATTTTATTATTGTATACTACTGATGACAGTAAACGCACCATTATCCCATTCAAACATCTAATTAACAGATCAAGGAACATCTGGGAACCAGAATTAAAGTGAATCTGAAACTAATGGAATGTACTGTGGATACAACTCCCAGCTACACAAAGGAAGCTCAACAGCTTGATCACAACTATATCAATTTTACCCATTTGTGGCCCTTGAGGAATGAATTTGCGCAGCTGTGTTGAACATGTTTATAAGATGTTTATAAGATGCCTGTTGAGCTAATTAAAGCTGATATTGGGCTGCATCAGAATGAACAGAATAAGAATGTATTCTTAACAGGGAAGTCCCATGGTAAAAAAAAATATTTACTTATTTCGCAAAATAAAAACAGTTTCCCTTTTCTCACTTATTTATTTATTAAGGAGATATCTGGTCTTTTTCTCCCTCGCTGGTCATGCATGCTTTTCGTTGGTTATTATTAATAGTAAAATTATTTGTTGGTGTACTTGTCTACGTACAGCACTTCCTCCTCAAAGTGGCCTATACCCTATAAAACATGTTAAGCAGAGGTTCTTACTCCTTGAGCAAATAGAGTTGGGACTTTATTTTATGCGCAACTGAATAAAGGTATGTTTTTATTTCTACATCGGCTGCTACATTTTGTTTTCACAAGAAGCAACCTGAAGAAGAAACACTTTAGAACCCATGAGAACTAAGCAAGTACATTAAAACATGGAAGTCTAGTATAGTCTCACCTGCGTAGCTGTGCTGCCTTTTCCCTCTCTGAGATGTCAACAGTGTTTACCACAGCTTCCGCCTTCTTCTTAGCTTGCTCCATTTTCTTCAGCATCTGTGGAAAGGGTAGTGAAAAGTCAGGGTAAGTACATCAGAGGAAGGGATGAAAGATGGGTGTTGAGAAAGAGAGACCCATACAAAAAGCATGGGAAGGTTTGGAACGAGAAAAGATGCACACAACCAGCAAGGCAATACAAGTAAGCATGGAAGTAACTAGCGAATAACAAAGGACAGAGGATGTAATAAAGGATTCAAAACAGCCTTTAATTGTAAATATGACTGACATTATAATGTCTTTAACTTACCCGTCTCTTCTTTCTGGCCTTTGCCTCTGCCACTTTTTTGATGGGACGTGCATTGAGTTCCTGTTGCCTCTTTCGATATTCCTCCATCGTTTGGCGGTCCACAGGGACCTGAATAATGCGGTGCTTCTTCTCCTCTGTCACAAACCAATCAGGGAGCTCATCCTCATCTTCATTAAAAGCGTACCTAGCAATGGACAAACAAAAACGTGAAGATGTAAATGTAATTGTACTAAATGTAAAAGTCATTAAACAAAGTATAAGTGCCTGTGTCAAACCATAAATCAATTTAGGTGACGATTTTTTGAACAGGTTCCACTGTACCTAGGGAAATCTACATATGTTTTTCAGGACAGGTCAAGCTGTCCATAGATAACTAGCTTAATGCAAATCATGCATTCCATCACAATATCATGTTAAATACAAAAAACCTTGTTTCCCCATTTATGCCGAAAGAATCAGTAATGCCGTATTTGCTTTATTATAAGACGTCTTATATTCATGGTTGTCTTCTAATCCAACCTCAAACAGAGGTCTGACTACAAGACTTAGATCCAGATCCCCTGCAGCGCTGCAGAGAACCTGGATCCTCCTTCTCTGGCACTTCCCCTGGGGGCTTCTATGACAGAGCGCTGGCATTACATGACCTTCCAGTGCTCCACCATAGAAGCCAGCAGCGGAGGGTGTCTACAAGTGGGTGACAGTGCAGTTATTACAGGGTAGCCATACTTAAGAAGTGGCGAAATTGAATATACAAACAGGTATTTTTTGCACTCAGAGGGCCCCTTACTTTTGATGACTCCAATAGGTTTTTAGCTATACAAGTCATCACAAAGAAACTTGCTACACTGTCCATAATTTGAAACCCTTTGTACTGACCTGTTGAAGGACTTGTCAATTAGATCTCTGGTAGACTTCTTTGATGTAGCAATAACTGTTCCAATAGCAAGACCTTCTGGGTTCAAGACACGGGTACGTTTCACTGCAGACATTAGAAAAAAAAATGATGAAAATTAACATGGCAGTAAAGATAGTAGTTAAAGCATATTTTATTTTTTGTAGAGTAAAACATCTCTAGGTGAAACTGCAGGTGTAGAGCTGAAGTGCAAAGCCCTAAATGTGGTCTTGTTATTGAGCCACTAGAAGCACAGGCTGCTCGCGGCTATTCCACATGTGCACATTTACCAGAACACCTGCCAGCCAAAAAGGCTTAGGGGGAGAGACAAATAAAAAGCACAGAATAATCCAGTTAGGGTGCAAATTCTGTCTAATGCCTGTTATTTCTTTAGACACATCTATATAGCTGTACATGGAATTGCAGGTAAGTCTCACAATCTTTAAAAGGTAGATATAACTAAATTTAACTACAATTAAATCTACTATAACTTGTGATTTTTTTTTTACCAGTCTGTGTAATCAGGGGCGTCGCCAGGGGGGGGCCAGAGGGGGCCATGGCCCCCCTACATTATGCTGTGCCCCCCAGTGTGCCCCCCCAATTGAAACGCTATAACATTGAACACAATTGCAGCCGATGCGGCTGACAGTTTCAAAGTGGCTGTAAAACCGCCTCCGCTGGCTGCTTAATGGATTGCTGGCATGCCAATCACTGACTGAGGCTCTTCGTCCCGCCCTTTGAAGGGGGCGGGCTCTTACAGAACAGTTGCTTGTCACTGCCTGACAGGGAGAAGAGCATGAGGGAGAAGAGCAGTCTGCTGTGTTACAGTGCAAGAATGAAGGCCAGCAAAAAAGTATTTTATTTTAAATAAATAGTGGAGGTGACAGAAGGAGGGACATTAACAAGGTGGGGGCTGCATTGGGAAAATTAAATAATACACAAAGATGGTGGCTGGGGACATAATTACACATCAGGGTGGTTAGAAGGATGTCACATATATCAATACACAAACGGGGGGGTTAATACACATGGGTATGGGGGCCATTATATTAACCAGTACAAGGGGTTGGTGCATCAATACACAAGGGAGGGGGGCTGGCTGGGGGCATCAAATAAATCAATACACAAGGGAGGGGGCTGCTGGGGGCATCAAATAAATCAATACAAAGGGAGGGGGGGCTGGCTGGGGGCATCAAATAAATCAATACACAAGGGTGTATTGCAAAAATGCACAAAGGGGGGTGGCTGGGGGGCACAAATACACAAGGGTCAATACACACAAACAACAAAGCAATGTGGAAGGCATTTTATATGGTTATCCCATCCTGATGTGGGGGTCCATGTGGCAGCAGAACCTGCCCTGGGGTGTGTGTTTGGGTGTCAGTGTGGCAGAGCCTGCCCTGGGGTATGTGTTTGGGTGTCAGTGTGGCAGAGCCTGTCCTGATATGAGTTTGGTCATCTGTTTCCTGGCACTTTACTTGCTGTAGAGGGTTAAATAGAACTTTGTAATTTTTATTTATCCAGATTTTGTGGTCACTTCAGAGGACAAAACATTCTAGGCCTAGAAATCAGTGAGAGGAAAAGTAAAGGTTTTGTGTTATTTACTCTTATTTCAATCTGAATATATTATTAAAAGTTAGATGTTCAGAGTTTGTAAAACTCAATTCTTGATTACAGTATACAGGACGCTATTCCCCTTTGGTTTCACAGACCGAGTGGTACTCAGCGTAGTTATATGCAGCTGCATGCATTGTGTTATCTGTGATGAGGCGTTCATTTGTTCGTTTGGTGACGCAGCGCTAAGATGGTTGTGATGCATTAATGGCTATAAGTTTTGTTGAAGTTTCCATTATGTCTAATCTCCTTAATTTATTTGGGCCTTTTTTGATTTCTGGGATTTTAATAATGTGATAAAAAAGAATGATTTACAGTTGTTTGGATGTCAAATAGTATGTCAGATTCTGTTGATCTGTATCTGCTATGTTTCCATACATTATTTATGTATAACTGCAAATACAGGTTTTTTTTATCTCTTTCAGTTGCGTGTGCTGTTTCCATGTGTTGTTTATTTGATCTATACCTGAACTACAGGGTGTAAGTAAAAGAGCGGTATGGTTTAGTGAATGAGGGGACAAAGGGACTCTGGAGATGATTACAGGGGAGAGGACCTCTCAATGTCACGGTGCAGTCAGAAGGAGGGAACACTGCACTGACTCTCACAGTCTTCCCCTGATCTGTAGTCAGTGTGTCAAATATATTGGCAGCAGGGTCTAATATTAATATATATCGGAAGCTGGGGCTAATATTAATATATATTGGCTGCAGGGCCTATTATCAATAAATATTGGCTGCAGGGGCTAATATTTATATATATTGGCTGCAGGGACTAATAATATATATCGGCAGTAGGGGCTAATATTAATATATGTTGGCAGCAAGGTATAATTTTTATGTATATCGGCAGCAGGGTATAATATAAGTATGTATCCGCAGCAGGGGTTAATATTAATATATATCCGAAGCAGGGGTTAATATATATATATCAGAAGCAGGGTGTAATATTTCTATATATCTGCAGCAGGGTCTAATATTTATATATATTGTCAGCAGGGGCTAATATTAAAGAATGAAAAATAACTGTCACTTTGGCTGTTATTTTGAAATCATATTTTAATCACAGTCTTTACTTCAAAGAGATAAATACATATTGTGTAGTTAAAAATGCACGTCTAACGTGTGTAATATATATATATACCGTTTTATAATTGGCCCCCCTACTTTGGTCCCTGGCCCCCCATGTGCCCCCCCTAAATATGAAAGCTGGAGACGCCACTGGGTACAGCACGTGGGAAATACTGAATTCAGAAGTGGGGAGAAGTAATGGCGGTAGTGGGGAGATGCAAGTCATGAGAGAAACAAAGAGGGTGGTTGGGGGTGAATTAGGATAAAAAGGTAGAGATGTAGGGAGGTTCAGAGTTGATAAGGGCTTTGGTGAGAGTCAGAAGTTTGAATTTGATTCTGGAGAGTTTGGAGAACATTCCATTACCTGAAGCTTAACATTTCAAAGACTAATCTTATGGTTATTCCACTATCCCCTATGTCCACACTTCCTGACATCTTTATCACTGTTGACAAAGCCACAATCCACCCAACAGATTGCCTTGGTGTCACACTTGCCTCTGCTTCATCTCTCATATCCAATCACTCCCACATGCCTATTCAAGATTTCACACATTCTGTAACACTTCTCTCGAATTCCCTACCCGATTCTGTCAGACTTTCTCCATCATCGTCTAAATTTCAATCACTCTCTAAAAACCCACACACTGACCAAAATGGAATAAAAAGCACACTTCCCAAATGTGGCCTTTTAACCCCCAACAAACATACAAACTCATGCATGGGTGGTACCACTGCACTCAAGTGATGTTTCTGAACACATATCAGGATGTTGTTTAACAGCAACATATATCAGGAGTGGTAAATTCATGCCTGTCGTGTGACAAAAAAACACAAAAAATACCTCCACAAAAAACCGACAAAGGTTGGTGATAAAATTAGTGCATAGAAAGGGTTAGAATACCGGCATTTGAAATATCCTAGGATGTCTAGTTTTCAAAAATATATGATCTGATGGGGTAAATTGGACTGACCAGCTTCAAATATGTCCCAAATAGGACATGGTGGCAGAGGGACCATATGTCAAAGCTCTAAGTTAAAAAGTGCACACTTCCCATATGTGGCGTTTTACCTCCCAAACCCATGAATGGTTGCTATCACTGTACTTGGGTGATGTTTGACAGTGACATATACTATATACACATATATATTATAATATATATAATATATATATACATATACTACCACAAAGTTTGACAAAGGGTGGTAGAGAATTAAGTGCATAAAACTCAGAATCTATTTTGCAGTTTTTTTCATTGATTTTGTAGATGAGTAAAAAGAATTTTTTTTAATAAAGTGAGTTTTTTCGCATCAATATTTTTTTTCTTATAAGAAATTAGATGATATGATCAAAAAAATAGTATCAGAAGAAAATATAAACCTGGTTAGGAGAAAATTAGAGCTAAACATGAGTACCGCAAAAGTGTTAAAACAGCCTTGGTCACCAAAAAAATCCTATTCCTTAAAGGATTAATGCACTTATCTCCCTGTCCCCAGCCTCTGTGTCTCCCAGTCTTCCTGCGTGTCTGCCCGTCAGTGCCAGATATGATGTCATATCTGGAATAAATACATTCAGATGGCCAGTCTTGCTACACATAGTGTACACTGCCCTTACACACGTCTGCTAATATTCACACATAAACACCCCCCTTACACATGCCTGTCCATACATACACATCACTGGCCACTTTATTATGTACACCTGTTCAATTGCTTGTTAACACAAATAGCTAATCAGCCAATCACATGGCAGCA